>CM060969.1:104678328-104768328 GCA_030765045.1 Tenodera sinensis
AGAGAAAGAAAGAAAGAAAGAAAGAAAGAAAGAGAGAAAGAAAGAAAGAAAGAGAGAAAGAAAGAAAGAAAGAAAGAGAGAGGAGAGAAAGAAAGAAAGAAAGAAAGAAAGAAAGAAAGAAAGAAAGAAAGAAAGAAAGAAAAGAAAGAAAGAAAGGAGAAAGAAAGAAAGAAAGAAAGAAAGAAAGAAGAGAAAAGAAAGAAAGAAGAAAGAAAGAAAGAAAGAAAGAAAGAAGAGAAGAAAGAAAGAGAGAAAGAAAGAGAAATAAAGAAAGCGAGGACGAGAGAGAGAGAAAGAGAGAAGAGAGAAAGAAAGAAAGAAGGAAAGAAAGAAAGAAAGAAAAGAAAGAAAGGAAAGAAAGAAAGAAAGAAAGGGAAGAAAGGAAAGAAAGGAAAGATATGTATATGCGTGTGCGTGAACAGCCTAACCCATCTAATTATCATCTCGTTATTCTTTTGTTTTGGACAAATTATCACTAGATCTTCTTTTGTTTAGTTGAACTGCACTGATTGTAATGAATATATATCTAGGTTATTTTCTGCAGAATTTAAACATTCTCCGGTCGTCTTTCACATATGTGTAGTGTTTAAGTTCATAGTTTATTTATAAAATAATCTAGATAAACATCATTCAACCTTTCCAGATACTGTGTCGCTCCGCTCGAGAATTTATAGTCAGATCAGACGTATAACGATACTGTTGTGAAAATTTTTCGATTTTTTTATATGGGTAACAAATTTGATTGAAATGGCATATGCTTGTGTTGTCCATTCGCACCCCATCCACACTACCCTGATATGAAGATATATCTCAATGGGATAATCAGCTGTACAAGGTATTTCTGATTCTGCCATCTCTTCGGCTTAAAATAATTGCCCGCAAAATCCTGCATCTAACCCCGCTGCAATTTCTGGTATATAGCTCTGGTATCCTCATCAGTGTCGAGGAAATGCTGAGGACTTGTGAGTTGGAAGTCCGGTTACGCTTACTGTGTGGTGAAGTGCAGTGTAGGAAATGCAACTTTTCTGGATTCCAACGTGTTTCGGTCTTTTGAGATTTAAGTCACTCAAAATACCTTAAAGATCCTCTCAGTTTTCACGTTAGCCTCGGAGCACTTCCCGAGTTTCGGCACCAAAATGTTGCGTGATCAATAAGGTATACGTACGTACAGAGAAAGTCGAGCAAACGATTTTCTTATCATGTTTAATTTATCCATTCTTGTCAACAACAGTACTAGTATAACATTTGAAGACAGTGAAGGACAAAGGAAAAACAAATGATACAAAACATAACAGTTACAAAAACATGAAGCCATTTACTTTTATATTCTTTCCGCAACATCATAGTTTACCACTAGAGCAACTGACAGCAGATTCATCGAAGTTCGAGACATCGGAGACGGTAATGCACACGATGGCTACGTTATCCGATTCAAAAGACATTTTAACTTAATGTTCGAGATTCGCTTTCCTTAAAAGGCTAATAATGTCTTTGACAGAATCTTCTGCCATTACAGATGTAGATGAGTCGGCAATAAATGGTTAACACGGAACCAACCACTACATTGGAGACAGAGAGCAAAACTAAATTATGGGTTATCTTTAAAAATTCCATTCCACAGGTAAGAAGCAGGTTGTCAGTTGAATTATTTTCTCTGCAACGCACATGCTGATATCCAACTTTAAATAACAAATAAATAAGTATATATTGTAACAAATGCCAATGTGACAAATCGCACTTCTCACACTAGTGTAACAATATGACAAAGTCCAGTAACTTTTTCTGTCACTTTATTTCTCTTCTAAAACAGAAGCACAAAAACACAATCCTCCTTTTATCGTTTAACACAATCTATAGTTCTTTGTGACCTTACAACTCTCAGTTTCTCTGTGCTCTCGAAACGATTATATACACCAGAACGATGTAGCACGGATTTTTCTCGAAATCCAACTTTTCTCGACACGTCTCATAAAGAAGCTGACAGTTCAAAGCTTCGTGAACAGCCCGGAAATGCTTTATTTTGCTCATTGTGGTTGTTTACTCGCCGTGCAGTGGTGTGAGGTGGTTTACACCAAACTTCATTGAGGCACGAGGCCGCCCAGTGGTGTGAAGTAGCTTGTTTTTTCCAAACCGTGTTCAATTCCTGACAAATACAAGAAAATTATTTTTGAGAGTTCGCATCGAAAAGAAGATTGCAACTTCGATGTTGGAATAAGATTATATATTACAATGTATATTAGTATAATGTGTAGTTAATGTTAGTATGTCTACCTCTGGCAGCAATATAAACAAAACAGGGGAATGCATACGGGAATAAGCCCATGAATCTTATTTTGAGGTATTTCGTGGATTCTTCTTGTAGAAGAAACCTTGGACTGTAATTGGTGGACGATGGCAACTTTTTATAGTTCATTTCGAACATTCTCTATGAGATTTCAAGCTGGGAGAGTGAGCATGCCAATCCCTCCTGGTAGCAGTGGTTGTGCTCCTGAAGGCTGGGTCCAGCACCTCGATACAAGCGACCATAGGTGCAGAGATCCCATCACGATACCTGACAGCAATTAAACTTGCCAGCCTACTCCGTGGAGCAGTGTTCGTGCAGTTATCATGATGCCTTCTCACACCACTATTGATCCACCTCCATATCGGCCTCTTTCCACAATGTTTGAAGCCCGAAATCGTGTTCTGCATTCTATCCAGATGCGAATCATTTGAGAATCACTCTAGAGACCAAACCTTGTTCCTCTTCTATTTTACTTATTGACAGCTGCACGCTAGCCGTCTTCTTCTGTGCACACGAGACAGGGGTACACGTACAGCAGATATCTCTGCCTAACGTCCACTTGCAAAACAGAATGCGAGAAGCTCTCAAAAGTGACATCTAGCTAGTAGATATGCATTGGGAGAACTATCTGATAGGTACTTACCTACAATACAACGAAGGGGATTCTACACTGAACTGCTGATCAGGTTACTCTGGTCTGAAAAAAATATTTTTTCTTAGCCTCGAAAAAAATGTTTTTTGTGTAGATATAGTCAACCTGAATAATAAGTGAACAGCAGCTTTTTTCCATCACCCACTATTTTTTGGTGGTTGAGATTCAAAGAAACTGAACTATTGTAATATTATTGCTAGTGCTAATTGAGTTACTCTTCCAAGGACAGTCCAAACTACTAGATCTAGAACAGACATGGGGAAGAGGGGTGACAGGGATGCCATCGAGTATTTACACTCTCCACTTACTAACACAATTTGAAGGTCTAATCGGTTCTCTGAGGTAGACAGACAATAGCGGCAGGCGTGACCTGGTAGCTAATCGGTGTGAGGCAGTGGAGGAGGTTAAAATTACGATATAGGGGAAGTGTCCATTGAGTCAATTCTCCTCATCTATGGTCTACTGCCCATACAGGCTCACCCCCTTTAGAGGAACACCTTGGAAGCTCCGATGGCTCACTACCGTAGACGTCGGAAGTTTCACTAATCCCTCACCCAACTCCTTTCAAAACATCACCATGAATTCCTAAGGGATAATCAGGGCTTCGGTCATAATTGCGTCCTAGCACCCATCATTCACCTGGCTTTGGTCCCCTGTGGCCGGCCAGTATATCCGTACCACGAATCCGCAGGTGCAATAGCGGTACTGCCTCACTTTTACCCTGAATTGCTTCTTTCCTTCTCCTTTCCCTTCTACCTCTATATCCTTTATTTCCGGTGAAGGCTTTTAGTGGGTAGTGCTTGCGGGGGAAGCCTACACTCTCCACTGTGCCCTTCCAACACAGTGGAAGTCCATAAATGGATTCTTCCTCCACTCGAAAAAGAAAAAAAAAATTAGTTGCATGATTATGCAGGTGAGGGAATCGTAAGCGAGGAAAAGATTGGTAAAAACTAAGCAAACCCACCTTGCTATTATACTTGTATTTCAATTCTCTGCCACATCATGTCAATAATTTCTAACTGCAAGTTGGCAAGAACCGAATCAACATTTACTGCGAATGGTGTAGCGAATACTATGTATACATGTATTGCTGTGCTAAACGTTGAACCGCCACTGCTATCCGATGCTATGACATTATCGGTTGCTGCCCGGCAAGCAAGCTTTTGGTCCCGTCTACTGCCCACCACTCTAAAGTAGTGTACCTGCCGGTGCCTGATTTAGACAATAGATTAGTTATGCTTTAGATCAGGGGAAAACTTTCACCAGTTCATTTGACCATAACGTATTAGATATTGACTTTTTTAACGTTGGCAACTAATACTGTTGATTGTGGCAGCGATCTTGGCAACAAGGCAACTACCATCTGCTACCGACTCGGCGCATGCGCAATAAGTACACTAGACTTTGCCTTTTTCGTTGTTTTTGAAGTAAATGTATGCATTTTTCACCGTTTGTGAGTATTTTAAGTTATTTTTGTGTTTCGATCATACATATGACTTCCTATAGGATGTAATATCACAACTAATGGCGGAAATGAGAAAAACATTTTGCGGGACGTAAGGCTTGAAGTTAACACACAAACAAAGCTTTATGTATTTCATACGTTTATTGAATACTGATATACGCACGTAGAAAAAGAAAATAACGAGAGTTTATTTCCCACACTCACTTCATATCATTTTTGTTATGACCTGCAACCACGCAAAATAATTGCATAAAATTGCTGCATTCTTTTAATAAATTAATTGTCCGTACAACCGTGAATTGATTGCATTCGGTTCTGTTATGCGCATAATTGGGAACTCGACAGCGCTAAAGTAATTAGAGATCTAAATGGAATAATGCATCATCCCGTATCGTCTCTTCATTCTGTAAACTTAAAAATTAACTACTGTGTCATACACAATAGGTTATAAATGTTCTCTACCAATTATCTCATTGTTTATTTAAATATTTATTCTAAACATTAATCATGCACGCCCTTAGTTTCCTAGTTACTTCCTGTAAAGCACGATAATTATCAAATGAGCTTGATTACGTAAATTTATAGTAACCGGGCTAGATAGCGTAGGGATCAAATATTGGACTTGCATTCGGGAGGTCCCGCGTTGAAACCCCCGAAGCGGACAAACTGACTGAAGGTTTTCCCGCGATTTTCCTCGGTTGCTAGGCGAATGCTGGGTTGCATAATTTGATCCGCGAATTTTGCTAGCATCTCTTTCATCACTACACTTCATTTCTTTCTTCTTCACCGCCATACCAGGCACTGGGCAGATCACCCATATTAGATAAACCTACTATGATCCAAAGTTTAAGGGTTTTTGGGAGTGCAAACCCTACAAAGAGGAGGATAATCCTTTGAGGAATAAATCCATAGAAATACTAATTTTATTGTAGGTAGTGTAACGCAACGAAAGCTTGCCAACGAGAGCAGCGCGAAACTTCGGCACTACTCGGATGAAGGCAGGTTACCTCGCTCCATTGAATTCCACATGCCACTTTCACTCCCCGAATTGTACCTGCCGTTCCCACTGTATACTGCCTGTCTACTCACTCGCAGTTATATGCAAAGCACGAGAAGTTGTTAGTTTTTACCAACGGAAAGACGGGAGTTTGCTGCCCTTGTGTGTTAGGAAACAGTGCGACAAGGAGAGTGAATGCATGTGACAGAGGGCGCATGCTACACAAATAGTAAGAATATTCGAAAAACATGCGCCTCATTAGCCGGGTCTCACTGTGAACATTTTGCCCTTCTTACGCACGTTAGATATCACTAGTTGATACTTCTGCAAACACAGAATCGCTCAAATAGATTTCACTGCGTATAGTAAAACAGAGAAGGTATTCTTCATAAAAGTAGAAAGTTACAGATGTTGGCCACATGTTTTTGAGTGAGTTGTAACTAGGCTGTCTTCTGTACCATAAACCAGGATACGGAGGGTGAGGAACCCGCGTCTACTCTTCAATCCCCCACGGGCTTCATTCCCTGGAGACTTTCTTTACTGTGGTAACTGTAGATACTGGAGCCCGTAATATGGATACTGTCGCCCTGCCACAGGCGTAACGGTACGTTTACGAAAACAGTCTTCTGCGCATCCTGCAGACTGGCAAGCTTTCGTTGCGCCAGCTCTACTGAGACGATATCCAGTAGTTTAAAACTCGCGAGGAGAATACACGCTAGGTAGGATTTGCATTATACACGTAATAAACTTTCACCTATCTCTTAGGCTCCCCAGTTATACAAAATTATTTAAAATACAGTCAAAATGAAGAGGTCTTCACAGGATACTGATAGAAAATTGAAGATGCATATTTGAATAGTCATACAAACATCTTAAACATATAAAACTTTAACAAAAATCGTTAAAATATATTTTTGGGGAGAAAACTAAGAATAACAATATTAAACTTTCAGATATGTAGGACAATACGAAGAATTTTGAACAATTTGAAACATTTTAAAATTCTACACTGTAACTGCACAACCGACAATGAATGGAACTAGTGGAAATGTAACTGCAGGATAGAGGACTGATCATATAAAAACGATACCCTCATTGATGAATTGAAGATTTTTAACATTCTAGACTATGAGTTGTTCATGGCGATTACAGGAATGATGACGTCACTGAACGCAACCCGGCATACACATATGTAATGCGCGGTAGAACAAGGGATTTCGGAAGCCGCAGTGGCGGAGTAAGAACTTCTCTAACTCAGTTTGATTTTATATACATATGTTTAATACATATATACCGACTGGGAAGGTTTAAACATTAATTTTTCATCTTTTTCTTCACTTTATTTAGAAGTATATAATTTCGCATGTATTTAACATTAATTCAAAAGTGCATGCTGCGAACGTTTCAGCTTTCAATGGTGACAGTCCCCTTATCGGTACGTTTATTAGTTTTTGCGTGATTGCGCCTCAAAGAAAAGCATTTTCATTTCATATATACAGATTAGGGTTGTGGGTGCCAACATTTCGTGTGATGTAGATTCAAATATGACGAATAAAAAGGTCCGGTAACAAATTCATTTATCGTGAAAGGCAAAGGAGATAATTCAACAATAGTGAATACATTATATGCACAATCTGAAAACAGAGTAGAGTTGAAGAAGCGAATGTTTTGTTTACTAATACATCTATTGCTGTCAGGCATGCGTTCACACGTACAAGAAGTGAAATTCCAAATTAAGCCAACCCTAGAAAACTGATTTCACCACGTACTTGTGTAATTTTTATTAGCTACTGCAACTAACGAGGGCAGGGGCGGTATTCGTTCAAGCTTTCCGAGCAGTACTCATGAGATTTGAGCGGTGTCTACATTGCAGACCTTCCGCTTTGTGTGCTTGCCAAACCTGTGTATGTTTACAAATTTATACTAATAGACACGCTGAAATTCTTTATCATTCTGTGACTAAATGAGCTATTTTAGCAACAAATGGGACACGAATAACTCATCCTTTAAAGCTGTACCTCTCTATGCTAATTGCGTAAATAAACAATTAAGGAATGGTTACATATTGACAGTCAAACATTCAACCAATTTAGAGAAATATGCTAAAGGAATTTATGTTCCAGCTTATCGTCAAGAAATCACCATTAAAGTCTGCGTATTGATACCTCTAACACATTGTATATATAAGGTATTACCAACAAGGAGAGCTCGTTTTTGAAACGCCCATTACTTTAGTTTGGGATACTTCGTTTTCAGCCAGCAACGCCATTTAGCATGAATACACTGTGGCGTAGTCCTCATTTATTTCCCGTCGAAAGAAACAGTGTTGAAGACATTTATGTGGGAAAAAATCCACTGCCTTCCATCGGTTTGGAACACGCAATCATACATTTACGAGCACAGCTCATATAACATGTAATAGATCGAAACTTATTACTAATACCTACTACAATACTTAACTGTTACTTGCCCTACCATGTACTTTCCAAATAGGTAGAAGAAGCATTGCATTCCATCGAAAAATTCTATATCAGGATTTCACCGGAAACATGTTTTGAGTTAGGAAAATATGTATGTGCGTGAACAGCATTGCTCAAAATCAAAACGTCAAATGAATAGCAAACCTGTATTTAAATCAGTAGCTCCCAAGAGAAGATTTCAAGAAAATCACTCACCATAACAAAGTGCACGTTACATGGAATATTTTTCGAATCATTTTATATTTTCAAAAGTAGCTGTAACGATTATGATGAAAACACCACACATTTAAGATACTTACATGACAAATATATCTTTCTACACGTACAGAACTGACATTTTGTTTGCGTAGAAGGTTTGAAGAAAACTTATTGACAAATCTCAAATTTGGTGCAAAATCTAGTGTCAGTTTTTGCGGAGTGTCCAGATGCCAAACTTGGTTAAAAGTGTTGAAAATTGCAAATAGTTTATATACAATATATTCTTAAATGTATGACTTACATTATATCTTTACGTCTGGATTTTCGAGCCCCATTTGCTCGTACCCTTTGTTCTAGATCTTCCCCAAGGGGAAAATATGCCTTATCTACTTGATCTTCCGCCCTCTTATGGGCCGTTGGGGATCGCTTATACCGGCGATTAGTCTCCGGATTTCATATTGATTTAATGTGCAGATTCAAATGTGGGTCTAGCTTAAAACCAATCAGAGATATATCCATTTCAAGATATAGCACATTTACGCGGAAGTCACCCAAAATACTTCCTTAATTATGTGTATTTCAGCCTTCAGCTACACCAGAAGTGATAATTGCAGGATGAAAACACGAATCAGAAATATTAAAATCGTGGTAACATGAGTAGTTTTAGAACAGGTATGTCCAAACACATGCTCATGAGTCTTTTCCATTATTTTGTTGTCTGACGACGCTACCAAGTGCCAGGATAACATAAGCGTCGCCGGTGTGCCGGAATTTCGTCCCGCAGAGGTTCTTTTACATGACAATAAACCTATTGACGTGGAGCTGTCGTTTTTAATCACTCTTAACAACGATCGGTCTGGGTTGGATTTGAAACCCGCGACCTTGTGATCAGCGTCTAACCAACTGCGCCACCCAGACCGACTTCATATTGTGTGTATTAGATTTTCCGCTGTGGAAATTATTCAAGGCGGCCGTGTCACAAAACAGCCGTTAGAGCTCCATCTAGTTACAAGCTAGAAAAATATTATTGTCATAAATAAATAAATTCCCAATACGCAATATTGACTTCCGCTTTCTAACTATAAGCTGGTCGATAGTTTATCTTGTAGTTCTCGTTGCCAGGCTATTATGAACAAAAATATTGAGTCCTGCCTTGCTTCCCGTTGTCGTCGTTGTGATTGTGGTTACCGTTGCTGGATGGTTGTGAACCAGCCCTTAAAGGCATTGGAAGTAAATACCGCGTACTTGTGTGCCTCTAAATGTTCAGGTGTTAAAGTTTTAAAAGACTCCGAGAGAAAAACCTAGTAATTGAAGCTAAAGATTCAAAGTATATTGAACATAAAAGTAATTTTGGAACTTTTGAAAACTGACCAAATTTGAGCTGTGGATAGTCTCAAACAGAGAGGATCAACCCAAGTGGGGAACAAGAAGATTATGTTTTAAATATTGGCCTACAGCTATACTTACTTGGATTCTTCACTAATATCTACATTAGTTCAGATTAAAGACAGTTAATATAAATTTAGTTGGATAGTCATTTGAAAATGTTAATTTACTTGCCCAGGCTGAAAACAGGATAACCACCCCTGCGTAGGAGTTAGAAATAGCTAGATAGAGGCTATAACTGGAGCCAGCACCACGCGTAGGCTTAGTCAGTCCTTAGGTGGAAGAAATGAACGGAAGACCCCGAAGGGGAACCAGATTCGGACAACGATGTGCGCTATCAAACAATTGCAGAACACCAACAAGCCTTACGCCGTCTAGCCTTAGTCTAGCATACACAACCTAGGGATGCCGGAAATATATGAGTCAATCTCAGGAAGAAAGGGGCCAGAGGGGTCCTGCAAAAGCGCCAGGATCCACAGGGTAAATTCCAACGCCCTACTGCCGCTGCCTGGTTCTATAGATCTGAAACATAAAAGGACATGATGGGGACAGGAAATAAACGGGACATTCGCGGAAGCAGAGTAACCAGCTAGTATTCGCCTACCGGTCTGGGAAAAGACGAAAAAAATTAGTGTCACAATGGGTGACCCAAGGAGAATCGAGCCGGGAAACTCTCGAATGCAAGCCTCGCATTGCTGCGGAGCCATCTTGCTCGGTACCCATAAAGGGAATGATGTGACCTGTATAGGTGTGTTGCTTGGGAACAATTCCCATACAGAGCAGTATCAATAGAACTGGTGCAGTATCGCCGGAGTGAAAATGCCAATAGCCTTCCCTTGACGACCGCAGTGTAATTGTTTGTTTTATGAACCGTCGCGCGTCCGGAGGTTAGATGATGAATATGGACCACGCCAGTGTACTGTCAACACAAGGCCTGTTTACTGTGATGTCATATTATTATAATATCATCTGCTGCTTCCTGTATCCGCCAGGACCAGCCCTTCACCCAAAGGAACACAGCGATGCAAAATTACGGATAATTGTGTTATCTCACTACACTAGAGCAAGTATTACATTCGATCCAAAAATTGATATCGAGATTTCACCAGATTTATGTACCTCATCTGACGCCCTTTGAATTTTCCATTTTCCGCAAATATCGACGAACATTGATATTAGTTTCGCTTTCTGGATGTCTATTTAATGGTAAAGCTAACATTTTAAAAGAGAAATTATATTCATTTGGAAAAATTTTCGAAAGTTTTGATTTTCTTGAAAATGGCTCTAACGATTTTGATTAAAATGCCATATGTTTAAGATATTTTCATGACAAATGAAAATAAATGTATATCTTCAATTTTCTGTCTATAGCCCATGCAGTCCTATTTACTCTGGATGACTTTTGCATAACTGGTAAACCGTAAGAGATAGACCAAATCTTAATATACAAAAAATGTAGATAATGTAGATTTCGGAGATATGCCTTGTTATTTGTGTGAGTTTTGGAGAACTTACACGTCTATCAAAATGGAACATCGTTATACATTTTATTTTATTATGTGTTAACAGTGAAAAGAGAACAGAATTTTAAAGATTTAAAAGATTTGACTGTCGCTCTAGGTCTATGTATTGCATATTCCTTCTTTATAACTACAAGAAAATAGGCAATAAGATAATTTCTGTAAATGTTTATCTCAACTAACATAAGAAGATATAGGAATAAGAGTTCGTAAGAATAGTTAGTACAAGAGTAGAGAAAGTCATGTGAGTGCAACACATCAGATTTTCTTCAACCTTTTTGTTAGTTATCCCCATTCTAAATAGCATACTGTGTAATTTTCAATGAAATCGATGAAGTACTTTTTAAGCTATGAGGTATTTGTCATATCGCGACATTTGAAAGATGTGAAACACTCCTTGCAATACAAACATTTTTTTCCTCAGTACCACTTTTGTCACATCAATATTTGAACTCCTAAGAAGTGATTCTATAATGTGTTTTTCATTTTGTACTTTTAATAACAAAATATTAATTATAATCAATAATGCAGAAATAATATTTTAAAAAGTAAACCTCTTTGGATTAACTGTACCATTGTACCCAAGTTTTACACTGTAGCCCAAAATTCTACAATTTATTTAGGTAGCACTATGGAGCAATTTGTGTCAATTTTCATGAAAAAGTAAAGAAAACTATGTATACTGCACGGGGTATTTGTCTTATCCGAAAAAATTCAAAGAAAACTTAAATTTTTTATTGAAAACATTAATACAGGCTAATGTACGTGGTGTAAAAGGTTGAAGTTTTCCAGCCCTTAAAAAGGTCTAGAACACCATAATATGCATTTAAATGTTTTACTAACATTAAAAAGAGTTCATTTTTGAAGAATCCAAAAATCGAATATATTGGCCACTTTGGCTAGTAA
The DNA here is from genome assembly GCA_030765045.1 of Tenodera sinensis. Taxonomy (NCBI): domain Eukaryota; kingdom Metazoa; phylum Arthropoda; class Insecta; order Mantodea; family Mantidae; genus Tenodera; species Tenodera sinensis. Next base: position 104,690,217 of record CM060969.1, read on the forward strand.
AAATCTGTCCTGAGACCCCTTACTCTACCTTTGGAATTAATTTTAATACGAAATATTTATTTATTTACTTAATAGTTTCTGGAATAGATTTTAGTTGAACTTATAATATTCATGTTTGTGCAAAGTTATATTAACATTAGCCTTTGTTGATATTTATAGGCGTGTTTATTATATTTCAAGCCTCTTTGAGATTATATTACAAGAGTCCTTTGAAACGCTCTCGGAATGACCTACAGCATAACAGCATTTTTGAGCAGTTTGTTTCCAAAACCAACCATATTTTTGGAAATATTTCTGAAATATAAAGATTCTACGACAATCGCAGTAGGCATAAGTGTTTGTTACATTGCAGACCCTTGTGGATAGAAAGCACTGTGTGGTTGGTTCTCAAATTCCTCACACAGTAGGGCATAACTGCCACGGAAATTCTTACCGGTATGATGTACACTCTAGGAAACTCTGCACCACCATTTTAAGCCTTTTCAGGTGTATCACGGGGCTTTAACGTGGCCGCGGAAGCTTAAATATGAACAACGCTGTGGAGGACCGAAATCCGTCTCAAAAATCATCAATTGAGTACACGTATTGTTCTGTAGGATCGCAAAATGTAGTTCTGGGCGTCTAAGGGGCGTGTTTCACCTTTTGAAAGCAAAATTGGACATAAAATAATCTGCAAGATGAGTGTCGCCACTGCTGGCTCCAGATCAAAAGCCATTAGGAGTGCAAATACTTGAGCTAAGTTTTCAGAAAGATCTCCCTGACCTAATGCAACCATGTGCAACTAATTGTGAAGGATAGATGCAATACTGGCCACCGGAAACGAAAGCAGTGTTGTAAAAGCGATGCAATTCATCTCTTGTACATGAAATCGGTCAGGGAGATATGGCATCGGTTCTGTTGCATTCCATCATCTGGTAACTCTTATTCTGTTATGCAGTGCTGCGATACTGTGGTATTGTGTACTGTGGTACTATTCTATTGTATAGTGAACTATATTATGTGTTTCTGTACTATTATGTCCATCGCGGATGTTTCTGTAATAGAAAGTAAAGTATAATTGCCCTGAATACATACTTGATATAAATATGCACAAGGGAGTCTGAAAAAGAACTGATACGAGCAAATGTAGCCACAATATCATAAAGTCTTAAAATCTCTATTTTAGACATTCCCAGACAAGCTTAATGTGGTTATAAAGTAGGCAAGAACTTTCAAAGTGGCTCTGCTATCTGGTGTTAGTATTTTCTCCACTTGTGTTCTTAATTCATTTTCCCTAAATGTTTGCCAAATATGGTAAATATTTGTCATTTGTAAAGATTTAGTTGTTCTAAAGACTGCTATTACGCATTTGAACTCAAAATGTAATCTAAACACAGAAGCTTTTAATATTATTTTCACAAGAGATAAAAGGGCGAGAGTTTGTGCATTATAGTAATGAAGCTTAAGCGAACGGAGCATACAAGCAAATTGATCATCTGCAGTGTATACTCAGTGTGGTGTAGTGGTGACCTTTAACAAGCAAGTATCTCTCGGCATTCAACAGTACCAGATCGATGACGAGCGTTTTTGCTCGTTAGCTCGTCCTAACTCCAGCATCAAGTATCATCGTGATCAACAAAACAGTCGACCCATACCCTCCACAAGTGATATTTGTACCAAACTTTGTGTGCCATATTTCTATGAGCTTTCCAGTTCCGTAACATTACAGTCAACTATGTGTTACGTCACACAAGCGAACTTCTGCTGACCAACTGCTACATAATGGCCTGTTCAACCAGAAACCGCAAGTTAAGCCACAACTGACTGGCGAACCGCACAAAGCCCCAAAATCGACCAAGCGTTGACAGTGAAGTGTGCCGCGATCCATCACCTTTGATACTTTGTGGCTACCAGAAGGAATGTCGGAAACTCTATCGGAAATTCTATAAGCTGAGAAACTACACGGGATTCTTAAAGTTGGTAATTATTTGTTAAAGTTGAAATCTCTGAGAATATTCTGATTCAAAGCGTAACAGTCACTAGATTGTTTTTCTTGGCTCTTCCGGTGTAGGCCGCGTCATGTAGGCGTTGGTTGCCGACGTTTCGCAGGTCATGTGTCCTGCAACCAATGCCTACATGACGCGGCCTACACCGGAAGAGCCAAGAAAAACAATGGACACCGGCCGTGGAAGCCTTCGCAAACAGTCACTAGATTTATCTGCATTACCACTTCAGAGGCATCCAATACCTTTATGTATTAGTTCTAGTAAAAACTTAATTACCAAAACATACATGCACAAATATAGTTTGTTAGAGAGTATTACATACGAAGTTGCTAAAACAGTCAACTGTTTATAAAAATAGTTACATAATACTCTGCTTAGGAACTAAATGAATGTAGCCATCATTCATTTGTTTTTGTTAGCAATACATCCAGTAATTAATGTTTCATCTTTTGGATTCTGTCTGTAAAATCCTTAAGAAGGCCCATGAATTCTTAAAGAATGCTGAAATAGACAATAATGTAATATATTGAGACAAATAATAACGCCAGTTACCTTTTCTGTCACTTTATTTCCGTTTTCCAACACTGAATTACAAAGAGTCCACTATTTTATAGTTAACATAATTTACAATTCGTCGTAACCTTGAAACAAATGCTGCTCAGCGTTCTACTACTCTCTAGTCTAAAAAACAGCTGCCTCCGACGATACACTCAATAAAGACTTTTTCATGCAACAAATCACTCCGACGTGACGATTAAATGTTTAAAACTGTCTGACTATACACGCACTCAAACTCTCTCAACATTGACTGCACACGCACTTAAAAATGAACTAACTCAGTAATCAACTACGAAAAACTGCTCTGATACTGGCTCGCTCAGTCGCTTATGAGAGACATAGTACCGGCAAATCTTCTGGAAAATACACATTTTCTCGACACTTCTGGTAAATGAGCCTGGCACATTAACAGCTTCTAGAATTGTCCGAAATCGCTTTGTTGTGCCGCGCTCATAGTCATCTTTGTTCTGACCGCTCCATTGTAGTAGAGCCACATATTTACAGGCAGTGATGTGAGTTAGTTAACACCCAGCTCCTTTTTGAGCGGTGGCTGCCGGCAAGCATCACATCAGAAGCTGGGCAAACAGTAGAGTTTGGCATATACACATCGCAGTTATCATTATTCCTCGTGCAGCATTCTCGCTGTAGAGCAGTGATATTCAACCTGGGGTATATGTAACCCCAGGGGTACGCGAAGACTCCTTAGAGGGTACGTAAACATGAATTTATTTTAATTTAATCCTTCTTTGTGTCGTGTTAAAGAAGTTATAAATATTATAATCTATTTTAGATGTGGTTATGTATAATTTGAATTAAGGATAACTCTAGGACTAGGCCTAGGGGAGTAAGACTGAAATGGAAAATTGTCTTTGGCGGTACACGGAGAGAAAAAAAAGGTTGAATACCACTGCTGTAGAGCACAATATCCTGCGGACAATGTCTTAGAAAGTTTCCAATTTCTTACCGCGTGTGTGTAGGTTAATAGCTAAGTTTCAAAAAGATCGTTCTTTAAAGTATCTTGCTACAGAAAGTGGCCAGATTGGACTCTGGAGGTTGTTACTACAATTATTTTGCAAGGAGTGCATTCCAAACATCACAGTAGTCTTCAAATTTGATAACCTTAATTTTCTTAAAGCTCGTTTTGCTTTATAATAACTAGGCCTTGGTTTTGGAACACAGAGACAGCAATGCATGCAATAGTCACACTGAAAGATAGTCGTAATACAATTAATAATGTTGTAAGTATAGAGTAAGGATTTTATGAAAAATAAAAGAGTAATAATAACGTATTCTGGTGGAGCTTCAATGTCCTCACTATCTCAAACAACATTAAATTCAGAATGGTTTGTAGATTTAAGTAACGTTTGAAGGCCGAATCAAAGTATTTTTAGGTATTTTCAATCCTTTAAGTTGCTCGAGATTTGACCTATGTCGTATGAATTAAAGAACAGCCATTATTTAGGATTCAGTTATACCAATGCACTTTAATTACGCCATTTCCAAGGGGAAGTTATGTATTCTAGATATTGCCTTGCACCAAGTTTCTCTTGCACGCAATTCACCTGAACTTTGGTTACCATAATAGAAACAACCTTCCCTTTACTTCCTGTTGTGTAACAACTGCGTCTCGATTATCCCTCTAATCCTTCTTAATCCTCCTTAACGGCAATATTTCAAGAAGCATTGCTATCTTTCTTAGCAAACATGCAAATGAACAGGTAATGGGAACAAGCAATAACTAGATCAGTTAGTTTTAATTAAGACATATGTTAAAATAATATAAGAATAACCTATTGTGGGCTCTTACGTTTTATCCGCTTGTATGCACTTTAAGGCGAAAACGGGACATGAGCATTTGGACACACAGACACCAAGATGCTCTTCTCTTGGCTTGGTGCATATTTTAGTAATATTTTACAATAAAGATTACTTGAATTCACAGCATCACTACAAATAATTCGTTTAATATATTTTAGTTTAAGAAATGCTAAAACGTTGTTAATGAAAAATTGATGTAGTGGTTCGTTTCCTCGGACATTCAACCCCCCCCCCCCCTCTTCTTTAAAGCGCTTCTTTGGGAAACAACCTGAAATGTTTGATTTAAGGAGATAAGTTAGTCTAAACATACAGAAATGACATCTCAGTAAGTTAAGTTAAATTACTGCTGCTCTTAAAGTTGTGATGGTTTTTCCTGAAATTTTTATCAATTATTCTATAAATCCTAAACAGTATTTCAAGTGGTTATTGACATTGATAGTTTATATGGTTGAGTCTATAAAATTATTTAATGCAGGAGAAAAATAACAAAATTTATGCTTAAAACATTTAAATTCACGTAAATCTTTTTCTGAAACTACTTGCTATACACAATCGCGTTTTCCATACTTGTTTTAGTATAACTAGGTATCCTCTGAACCTCAATTTTATACATTAAAAACTATTGGCAAAGTCAAAAAAGCAAAAATGTCGTAAACTTGCAATGTTGTTGCTTTCTTAATACCACTAATATATAGGCTGGAAGGGAAGTCATTACATTCCTTCTAATATGTGCTTCATAGAAGCATTACAAACAAAAACGTCGAATAGCATTTTGTTCTTTCATCAGCCGATTTAAAAAAAAATTAAATAGTTTTTTTTATCGAAATTAGATGTGTAATTCCACAACAACGTACGAAGATAACACTCTGTTACTTGTAAGTTGCGTAGAGTAACTTATTTCTGACATAGATTCTGTAGTAATTATGGGGCATTACACAGGGTTACGAAATAATTAATCACTTAAAAGACGTGAAGGAATATCCCGAGCTGTTCTTTCAGACGTGCAGTAAGTCGACAACATTGCATTGAGGTTGGTCAGGGAATTGACCTGGTTTGTGGATGTAAACAGGTCGGACGCTTTCGCTTTCGTTTAATGTTTTGGGAGCTAACACTTGTGATTAGTCTACATCGCACAGTAAACACGGAGGACAAGGCAGGGTATGAGTTTGTTTTAAGACGCACTGCTATATTGTTTGTTTCTGTACTGAACTAGGGAAAGTGACACTCACAATCTGCAGTGTTGCCAGCTTGTTTTTGACAAAACTAAAATATCTCCATAGGAAATGGTCAGAGACAAAAACGCAAGATACAAAATGTGTTCCAAGTACTAAGATTTATCACTGGTTCAAATTAATGTAGTGACTTCCCTTCCACTCAGTATATTATAAAAATATTATTGTGGTTGAGAAAGTTCAACTATGTGTTGCACACATGTACTGAAAATTTCATCTCTCTTACCTCTTATGCTTTTTGAGAAAAAAGTACCTACATGAATTTATGTGTTTTAAGAGTAAATTGTATTACTTTTCTGCTGGATGAAATAATTTTTACAGACTCAACCACATAAGTTACGAATGCAAATAAACACTTGAAATACGATTTTCATTATTTACAAAATAGCTTGAGAACTTTAAGAGCAGTGGTAATTTAATTCAACTCAGTAAGGTGTAATTTCTACATGTTCAGCTTTCTTGTGTCCTTAAATTCATCTACCAAACAAATCTCAAGGTCGTTGTAAAGCATATCGTTACAAAGTATAAATTTAAAGTACCAGGTTACTCACATGTTCCCAAGTAGTTCATTCGGTTTAAGCGTATGGCAATAAAGGCTTGGGATTTCCTTGGTTATTTTTAATAATATTTCTAAGTTTTGTTTATCAGCAATTGGATTATGTAAATCTACATAGCACTATATAAAGACAATGTATGTGTGCATGTTTCTTATAGGTTCCTACACCATTACATTTTTGACTCATACAGCTATTGTTAGAACAAGAGTAACAATACTGTAGGGATGGCATCACGAAAGAACAGAAGAGGTGGAACATATTCAACGACAATAACATTTTGTGGTCTTTTTAGCATGAAAAGATTTATTTTCTCGATACTATGGGTAAATAAAAATATAACTGTAGCCCTCTTTATCATTTTAGGGATAGTAATGTAATAAACAGGTCGCCTACTTAGCACGCTGTCAAATGTAACTCACAACGTTTTGTGAATAAAACAGCAAGATAATATTTACAGAGCTACATAAGCATTATCATAAGTAACGCCACGAATGATTGTCAAATTATCGATAAATTCTCAAGTTACGAAGTGACAGGAGAATTTATTTAGAGAATTTTACTATCACTAGTTGCATTTTTTAAGACTATTTCACGAATTAAGGGACGATATAGTCTATGAAATGTATTTAAGTGCTGTATTGTAATTAATAACCTCTTAAAAGAAACATAAAGCAGATATACATGCATCAGCTTTCATTGGAACAGCCTACAAAATTCTCATGTTGATGCTCCAATTTTTTAAGGTGTTGGCAATGTTAGAAGTTGGAGTATCTGCTGTTAATTTATAATTACATTCAATACAAAATTTGTCAAACTGATTTCAAACATATTTCCTATTGTGTTCATGTTCTGAGGTTGCACTCTTCGAATTATTTAACCTATTTCAGCACCGAAGCGAGTCAGCCATATATGACATTTGAATAGCGGCTCTATTGCGTCAAATTACTTTGCGCATCTGTTAGCACAGTGAGGTTAGATTCTCTAACCTGCTCGCCTACCACCTAGGTGGCCCGGGTTCGATCCCAGGGACCCGCATGTGGTATTCGTGGTGGACGAAGCGGCGTCAGGGTGGGTTTTCTCCGGGTGCTCCGGTTTCCCCCGCCATCTCATTCCACCGGTGCTCCATCTTCATTCCATGTATCATCAGTGTCACCACCTGCGGTGCCATAGTAGTAAAAGCGGGCGTTAAACACCACAACAACAACTCCTCTAACCTGATAATAACATAGGAAAAGCAGAGGAGATGGTAATGAAATTCAGAGTAGGTGGTAATTCTTTCGCGAAGAAAGGCTGTCATTGGTTGAAATTTGAAATTGTTATGCATATGATTGGATGATTTCAACCAATTCAGGTATGAGTGGAATAGTCAGCATAATTTGTCAATCAGATAATCTTGTACAGAATAAAATTATTTTGAACAGAAGTACTCTTTAGCAGCAATATTAAAACATTTAAGTTGTCAGTTGTCTTAAGATCATTAAGAAGAGCATTAAATATTTTTATGGTTTCATAAAATGCGCCCTTCTGGAAGGCAGAAAGTTTTGATGATGGATGTTACTCTTTTGTCCAGTGTTCATCTCATGAATGTTGTGGCTAGCCTGGAAACAAAGACTTTTAAGATCGAGAATATATAAATGCATGATAGAATTAATATCTTCAGTCTTTCACAAAAATATATGCAAGGGTTTGGGAGTTGCAAATGATTCTCATAACCTTTTTATTCGTTTACTTTCTACTGAGTTCCCACAAAAATAATATTTCATACTCCATAATAGCGTTGAAGTACACGTGGTATACTAATTTAAGTGTATGAAACGTACATCCGCGGTCAAAAAGCAAAGATGAAAAATAAAAAAATAAAAGTGAGTCATGTTTCGAACGCCAATTTTTCCAAAGACCTACACGTCACAGCGCCTTGATAGATCATATAGGTTAGTAATACAGAGCTAATTTTGGGTAAGATATACTTAAAGTGAGCTTTCCAATCTAAGTATCTGTCTACCTCTACTTGTAGACCCAGAAATTTAATTTTGTCTATTTGTTCTAATAACATGCCACTAACTCCAACTTCTATCGCAGTGTGTGAGGTTCGATGTATAAAATTATAAATGTAAGAACTTTTGTCTAGATTTACAGAACGTTTGTTACAACTGGTGCAAGGGTGTACATAAAAGTCTACAGTAAGTAAACACACAGAAATTTACTAAACAAGGGTTACACAGTGTACTTACTAATCAACAAACATTGTTAGTAATACTTTTTGCCCTCTCAGTAGCGTGATGGTTAGTGTGTCTACCTCACGTTCAAGAGGTCGAGAGTTCGAATCTCGCTTAGGGTAAGTTATCCGGATAAAGTTTTTTTCCGAGGTTTTCCCTTATCCTGAGAAGACGAATGTCCGGTAACTTAAAGCTCTGTGAATCTTGGGTTCATTTGAGCATCATTTCACCCATTTCATTCATTCACACTCCGATATGACATTACGTTGGAGGACGTTAAAAAAGTAGTAATAGTTAAAAAAATAAAAAGGAAAAATAAAAGTACTCCTATCGTCTCCAGGGTATGAGTTTGTACTAAGCTGGTTGACCCAGCGTTGCACGAAACCTGGAATGCCGTACGTCAGAACCAGCTCCATCACAGAAACCCAAAGAGAATTTGAAGGGGAAGCGATGCAACTCCTGGGGGACCTCGTTTGTACTCAGAACAAAACGTTGAACAGGTAACCCTGTAACAAAGTTTACGCCGGTTGACATGGAAACATGTCATTGCTTTACGCATACCGGATCGAAGCAGTCGAAGAAGTCGCAGGTAACAAACCATCCGCCATTCCTTACACGGTCATTTGGGGGTTTGTAGACAGCACTTGGACCGACTTTTATCACCTGTCACTGATCCTTAGTCTCTCTTGTTTTATATTTATAGTAGTCCGAAGTTTCGATCTAGGCAAACTACTTCAGAATTCCTATACCTGAAAGGATTAAATATTTTCACGTTAAAACCACGTCATCGTTTCTGCTGTAGCTATAAATGTTCCAGTGAGGGCAAATACTTCACATCATCGAAAATATCTCCAGAAGGAGAGCACTACTTTCAACTGTCCTTATTTCTCCTAAGATAACCTCGTATTCACATTGGGGTACCTTCGTCCACCATTAAATCTCTCAGAAAGCTTGTTTAAAAAGTAGGACATCCTACAGAAACATTCATGTCAATAGATTTATTGGCATGTAAAAGAACTCCTGTGGGACCAAATTCCGACACACCGGTGGCGCTGATACGATCCCGACAATTGACAGCATTGGTAAAACCCAAATAAAAAAATCTTATGTGCTGCACTCACATGACTTTCTCTACTGTCGCACTAACTATCCTTGCAAACTTATTGCATTGTTAATCCAGATAAACATTTGCAGAAAGTATCTGATTGCTGATTTTCTTGTAGGGGCAAGGAGAATACAGGAATAAAGTAGACCTTGAGCGATAGTCAAATCTTTTATAGCTTTGAAATTCCGTTCCATTTGACCCTTCCATTAGTATTAAAAAACTAACACAAATAACAAAGAATATCTCCGAAATGGTTCACTCCATAAAAAAAAAAATTCATTTGGACATAACTTGTGTGTTTTAACGAGATCTATACTTTTGTATAGATGGTCTATCTCTTACGGTTACCAGTCATGCAAAAGTCATCAAGAGTAAACAGGACTATATAGGCTATAGCCAAAAAATTCAAAATATACATTTGATTTGCATTAAAAGTATCTTAAACGTATGGCATTTTAATCAAAATCGGTATAGCTATTTCTGAGAAAATAAACATTTTCGAAAAATTTCCCATGTAAAGGGTAGTTAGATTTCTTCAAAATCTTTGTGTCGCATCCTTAGATATTAAACTTACACACCAACTTTTCGTTTTTGAGTTATGCTGTTCACAGACAGACAGACAGACACACAGACAGACACGCGCGCGCGTGCTTTTTCTAAACCTGCTGTTTTTGGATTCAGAGCGCCTCAAAACATATTTCCAGTGAAATTTTGACATCGAAATGTTGGGTCAAATACAATACTTCCCCTACTTACTATACGTAGTAGAGAAAGTAAAAAGAGACTACTACGGAAGTATACAGCACATACATAACCTCAAATATTAACAATGGCTGACAAAATTTAAAGGCTGGTAGAAGGTAGAGGTGGCCAAGACAAAACCCAATCAGAAGTTTGCCAGGTCTTGTTAAGTAGACAATAGTTGAACACTCAGTGAAATCACGCTGTAAAGTCGGTGATATAAATATCATTTGCGTACACAAAATTTAATTGCACAACAGGAAAGACAATAGGTATCAGCCGGCATTAAATTTTGTGGCCACCAGAGTTACGAGCGTTGGTATAGGAGTTTGGGTTTTATTTATCACATAAAAGCAATCTGCAAGACATCACGTATAAAGCACCTAGCATAGACGTTGTTTCCCAGATAAAGGCTTCTTATATGCCACCCCATAATGTGACACAAGAGGAATCGTCGTTCCACGATCAATAATAAAATTAGACGGTTGTATGGGAAAATGTGTACTCTACGAGTTGAGTTGCCAAACAGCCATGCTGATAACGTAATCACCTCAGTAATTCGTCCTTTGGAGTTTCATTGAAGGTACGCTTAGTAAATTAACGAATGGTGTAAAAACGCAAATGCTGTTATTATTGGAGCTGGTAAATGTGTTATTGAACCACATACATAATGTGTATGCATAATTGTATCATTATACAAATCGGGTCAACACAAGCAATCTGTTAATGTAAAAATATTACAGAAATCTGATGTGTAACAACTGTATATGTTTGCATTACCCCACGCTTAGCCAGGAATCGAATACCCTACCTCTGGAATTAGCAGTAAATTAGTTTTTTATGATTGACTTTTATTTTTACATACGTTTACCTGTGGTAAATAGAGAAAGCATTATATTCCAATCAAAATGTATATAGATCAATACTTCAACGTAATACATGTTTTGAGGTCCAGTGAATATAAATAGCATTTCTGCGAAAAGGTCCATCAGGAAATATGAGAGGTAGATAGCTGAAATGTTCAGTACTTTTATACAACATATAGCTGAACTTAGTGAACCACAATAATAATGCTATAGGTCGACGCCGTGGCCGAGTGGTTAGACCGCTCGTCTACCACCTAAGCGACCCAGGTTCCACCCGAATGGTGAACGAGGGGCCATCTGGACGGCTTTTCTCCGGGTTCTCCAATTTCCCCCACCACTCATTCCACCACTGGCTCCATTATCACCTTTACAATCATCTTCATAGGTTCCTGTGCTCCCCGACAGGCGTCTGACCCTAGGCACTGGCTTGTAAGTTCTAGGGGGTGTAAATCTACATAAAGGGAGGCTAAGCAAATAAAGAAGAAGAGGAATAATTTTATAGTATATGTATATTAGTGATATTAAGAAAGCAACAACATTACAAATTTTCTAAATTTTCCTTTTTTGACTTTTCAAATGTTTGTTATTTCTAGTAGATTGATACACTAATCAACTAATTGAGGTTCAGAAGATAGTAGATTATACTCAGAACAACCATACAAAAGTTTAAATCTGTATTGCAAGCAATTTAAGAGAAAATGAACATGAATTCACATGTTTTAAAAGTAAACTATTATTTTTCTGATGGATGAAACAATTTACAAACTCAACCACATAAGTTACTAATGCAAACAACCACTGGAAATAATTTTCATGATTCATAGAATAATTCATAAAAATTTCAGCAATAAAATACTGAGAACTTTAAGAGTACTGGTAATCTAAGTTACTAAAGTGTAATTTCTGTATGTTCAGACTACCTTGTCCTCATTAAAGAAACAACTTTTGGAAAAGAAACCCACAAATAAATTGAGGATGAATATCAAACAGTTGAGTCAATGAAATAAAGGTTAGGTGCCCAAAAGTTTGAGGAAATTATGGTGGTAAAGAAGTTAGATCATTCAGATACGATTATCTCCTTCCTTGGAAAACAGATATGCATAAACTGAATGAGCGAATATATCCTTTCTGTATTTGTGGTTCCATAGAGTACAAAAATAAAGTCTCGATTATATTTGCTCAGTTGGTCTGGCCTTAAGCTGGACGGGTTATTCTCGCTGTGAAATCCATTCTATTTCTCGAGTGCACTTGGAAGGGAACGGCCAGGCAGAGAAACTTAAAAAAGTATTCCCTCTTTAACGTCAGCGTTTCTCCAAGGCACTCTTAAACTGTGTGGCCTTTCCTTCTTGATACGTCTTTTCACGCTGCTTGTGAAGAAATGAATGCTGGTTCACGATGGACGACTGAGACACATGAAACGTATTTCCAACCCCCATGTGATCACAGTTTCTCTACCAACGTCCTTTGTTATTTCCCTCTTATCGCTAATTGTTCTTCCTTTCTTTTTCGTTCTAAATTGAACGTTTCAGTAAAGCACTTTAGTAGGAAACTACTTTTTCAGACACTTAAAGTAGAGTTTTTAACTCGAGCCATTCATACTAGAAATTGAGGATTATAGCACTCAGTGGAATAAAAATTTTATAGCACTCCATTATTATTACTTGCTTTGCGATGGAAGTTATATTAGGCGGAGGTCTTGTATCGATTAATCTAATGGCGAATTATTTGAATCATTCGGAAATGGATCTGCAGAATAAAATGTTCGTACCACTCCATTGTTCGTACTTTTTTGGCTTGAAGCTTTCAACGTCCTTCTTTAACCGATTAGATAATATCGGATGGTGCATGAATAAAATGGTAAAAGTGAGACTTCAATGAGTCCTGGGTTCTTCGAGCTTAGCTCACCCTAACTCAGCCTAGGGTAGGCCTTGTTTCGCGATGGAATTGGTATATAAGCCGAAGGCTTTGTTCGATTAATTTAAATATATGTTCATTAATCAAATTACACTATTCAGTTGATGTATATTTGCCACAACCTTGTAGGTATATCAGCGATGTCCAGCAATGTCTTTGGAGACGCTTACGTAATTAGCTGCTATTCCCCACCCCCTCTTTCAGTCGGAGGGTGAATCAAGTCTGTGGCCTTTAGACTCACAAGCAGTCCGTATCCAGTGACGGACGAAAACAGGCGATTCCATGGCAGTTTCTAAGTCATACCTTGAATTTTCTGGGAATGTTCTCAGAAGACCTCTTCATTCTGGATGATTTTTACATAAATAGTAAACAGTAAAAGACACACAAAAGCTTACTGCATAAAAAATGTGTGTATCGTTAGAACATGCAATTTATATCAAACACCACATTTTTTTTTCTTTTGCGTGAACCATTTCCGAGATATTCTTTATTATTTGTTTGAATTTGCCTATACTTATACTTTCTCATATAGGATTATGTTATACGTGTTTTATCTCTTGGCCTTGCAGAGAGAACGGAATTTCAAAGACATCGCATAACAAAACGCCCTTAGAATATTAGACTATCGGTTAAAGCCTAATGTATTCCCATATCCCCCTTGCACCTGCAAGAAAATTAATAACAAAATATTTTCTGAAAGTGTTTATATCCATTAAAATGAAGCAGGCAAGGACATAAACATTTGCAAGAAGAGTGTGTATAGAGTGAGTATAGCTCTACATATATTTGCGAATACAGTTTCTCCAAATTGAATTATACTAAAAGTGTGTATCGGAATAGGTTACGTGACCATTATTTGATGTATCTTCTAAGGCTTAGACTTTGTCCCTAAATAGTGATAGACTTCTTAAACATAAAGAGTAACAAAGAAGTCACTAATGAAAAGATGTTCATCGCATCAGATTTGAAAGTGCTTTCATAAGTCAAACGTAATGTACATATAAACAAACCAACAGTGCAACAGAATGCATGTCCGAGTGTTAAAGAATGGCAATGTTCGCGTATAGCGGAAGGAGATAAATCCAACCTCCCCTTTTTCGCAAACGTTGGACATCGTTGTGCTATGTTTAACAGGTAATACAACTGTAATTTCACCGTTATGACGTTTAAAGTAATTTTAAGTTATTTTTCGTATTCTTGGCGATGCTATTTATGCTATTTATTAATCTGTAAATATGGTGCTATTTTTCTGAGGAATTACACACTTCTGTGCGCAGCATAAGTTGTGGAGCATTATGCACTTCTTTGTGTTTCTTACAGTTTGGGCGGAAAATCGGGCGGCAAGTTTGATTCGGAAAGAAAGAAGAGGTCCTACGATGTTTCACATTAAAGGATCATCTCAAGGCCACAAAATGGAGATGAATACAGCCAATCAACTGTTGTAACAATTTCTAAACTTATTCGACCTTAAAGACTGAGACAGAACTCAAGTTGATAAAATATAGTATCAATATGTAGCAATTGTGGTTCGGTTTAAATGCGAGTGAAATAAAGGTGTTGGTATTTCAACTTACAAGGACTTCTTCTACAAGCTTTCCCTTAATGACGATGACGGCAAAGTTGGAGCGTACGGGTGAGGCTCATTTACGGTCTTTCACTTTGGACTTTGCAAAACTTGTCCACACTGGCAGGGCACTGACAGCCACTAAGGAAAATATAAATGATTTCTGCGACAAATTGGAAACAACATTGACTAAGCTGAACTTTCAGGACAAGCCGGACCAGACCTTTAACTGTGATGAAGCCGGACTCACATTTGTGGTAAAACCGTCACGAATTGTCGCAGAAACAGGAAAAAAGTTTTTACTGTCGCACACTTGCTGAACGAGATGTTACCCCGATGGTGCTAGGATGTTGTAATGCTGCAGGTTCAACTGTTGCCACTTTTCTTGTAAATCGAGATATATCATGATATTACCACAAGGCTATTTCTCTACATATCACGATACTGTCACATACTAACATTCAAATAAAGTTAATTACAAAACGGCGTTTTCTTTCAGTGTAATGTAATAATTGTATGAGCATTGGTAAACGAAACTTTAAGTTTTCTTTTTGCACTGGTTACACTCGTATATTTACTATGTTTAGATTCAAAGTAAAAGAAACATTTCTGATAACTATCACGATATTACTAACCTATAAATCAATTGCCGTACGTTACCGGGACCCTTTAGAGAACGGACCTGACACTGGCATTCGAGATTAAAAAATTCTGATGTGTTGCACTCACATGACTTTCTCTACTCCGATACTAACCATTCTTACAAACTCTTATTCCTTTATCTTCTTCGTGTTAGTTGAGATAAACGTTTTCAGAAATTATCTTATTGTTTATCTTCTTGTAGGTACAAGGAGAAAATGGGAATACAGTAGGCTTTGAGCGACAGTAAAATCTTTTAAAGCTTTCAAATTCCGTTCTCTTTGCACGGTTAACATATAACAAATGAATGGTGATATTGCATTTTACAGAAGTATAAGTTCTCCAAAACTTACACAAACAACAGGAATATCTCCGAATATAGATTTAGACACAAATTGTGTGTTTTAGCAAAATCTACATAACTTATGTAAGCTTCGGCGGCCAGTATCAATAATAATAATAATAATAATAATAATAATAATAATAATAATAATAATAATAATAATAATAATAATAATAATAATAATAATAATAATAATAATAATAATAATAATAATAATAATAATAATAATAATAATAATAATAATAATAATAATAATAATAGTAATAGTAATAATAATAATAATAATAATAATAATAATAATAATAATAATAATAATAATAATAATAATAATAATAATAATAATAATAATAATAATAATAATAATAATAATAATAATAATAATAATAATAATAATAATAATAATAATAATAATACTAATAATACTACTAATAATAATACTAATAATACTAATAATAATAATAATACTAATAATACTAATAATACTAATACTAATAATAATAATAATAATAATAATAATAATAATAATAATAATAATAATAATAATAATAATAAGTTGAAGAGACAGCACAGTTCCTGCGGTGCTGCCAAAGAAAGCATTAGGCCTGAAGAAGCTCTACATAGTAGGGTGAAACGTTGGCAACAACATAACCAAGACGCGGCCTTCCCCGGAAATATTATTATTAAAGATCTACATATTTTGTATAATAACTTTTACAGTTCACCAATTATGCAAAAGTCTTACAGAGTAAATAGGACTTCGTGACCTCTAGCCGGAAAATTCAAGATAAAAATTTTATTTGTCATAAAAATATCTCAAACATATGACATTTTAATCAAAATCGTTAGAGCCATTTTCAAGAAAATCAAAATTTTCGAAAAAATTTCCATGTGAAGGATAGTTTGGGGTGGAGCAATTTTTATCGTGTCGCATCCATGAAAGAGTAACTTAAATACCAACTTCGGTTTTAAGCCGACTTGTCTATTTTTGAGTTACGCTGTCCACAGACTGACAGACACAGACACACAGACGCACACAGGGACCTTCTTCTAAAAATGCTTTTTTTGGATTCAAGGATGCCTTAAAACATATATTTCCGGTGAAATCTCGAAATTGAATTTTTGGGTTGAATAAAATACCTCCTCTACTTGACTATACGTAGTAGAGAAAGTAAAATTGGCTCCGGCAGTTGCTTGTGATCTCTGAGGTGTTTACATACACTATCTTCTAAGTTGCTTTCTATGTCTGTGATTTATTTTTTGTTTTAACAACTGAGATTTGTTTCTCTTCACATTAGAGAAGCAAAAGTATTTGAAAACATTTATTTGGGCAATTTAGGAAACGGGAATAATCGTGATCACCGTGTGTGCTGTGGCGTATGCTTTCCGTGTAGGTATTTGTGTGTATTGTATTGCATGTAAAACTACAGCTACATTCAAAGTGAATGTTGGAACGCAAGCCCATTGCGATTACCACAAAGAGTGTATCGACGTGCCCTACTCTGCCGTGCTCTCGCAAAGACACCATCTGGTTTAAAAGTTTGTCGGTCTAATTTTGAATAGTAAAGCTGTGATCACCTGTGAGATGCTCGTGTTTTGTTTATGTGCTCTGTGTTTATTTCTTGGATTAAGATTGATATAAATGCAATACCAATTTGCATTAAGAGGTTGAATCAGAAGCTGAAAAAGTCAATGCCATAGCCGGGATTTGAACCACGGATCTTCCGCTTATCGAGCGGCTGCTCTAACCACTAAGCTACCATGGCCAACTTGCCAGTAAGACATTAAATTCCCCAGCTGATTCGTACTTTTTCCCGGTTAACCACGCTCAATATACCCGGCTATGGCATTGAATTTTTGAATTTCTGATTCAGCCTCTGAAACATTGCCCACACACGGCTTGTGTGTTTAAAAACATCAGCAGTAATAATTACTATCTAAGGGTTATGTAAACCGGGGACATAAAGTACTTACAATTGTAAGTCGCCTTTGGAGTATTTATCCCATGTGAGATTCCCTTGTGTTTATGTAGGTATATTTCGCCGAATATTTTTATTGTTTCACTTTGACTCCTAATCAACGTTCTAGCTAAACCGTTCTCGCACTACACTAATTTATAAATTTACACAACGCTAATTCATAACAACCACGCGCAGGCGCTTACACTAGCTCGATAACGTCACGGGCAAAACAAAAGCTGCACGACAAACACGTACAGACTTGTTCTATCTTTATGACCTCAACCGTTGTGATCGCATTATTAGTTCCGTAGTTATGAGCGGTTGAAATCAGACGGTATTTTTAACATAACAAAGTTTGACCGGCTGTCACTGCACTTGGCGAGCTAATAGACGTTTTCACGTCAAAAACCCATGAGTAGACCCCGGAATGAACCCAGAACCTCCAAAATGCAAGCCTCTCACGTTACCGTGGAGCTATCTTGCTCGGTAATTACCATGTTTGTAAATAAATTACTGATTTGAAACGAAGTAGAGGAAGAAGGAAATAATGGTGGATGAACTCTAGCCTTTGCTGGATCGAATGTAAATACTGCGAGAGATGACAAAGGCAAGTGCACGTATATAGGGCAATGTCAACGCTCATCGTTCCATTCAAAAGGGCGCATTCATTCACTGTGCACGATCGTTTTGTAATCGAGTGATATTGGAAGAGGAAAGAGGACGACTTCTAGTTCAAAGACTTGTGGCATTATTAATACTATCCCTGCCATTGTTAGAGCAAGCGTGAATGCACACACAGAGCAACAAACACAACGTGAAATACTTGCCCGAATTCTAGAAATAGCATATTGTCGGTAAGATCACATTTACTCAAATTAACTTGTTTCTTCCAATAGCATAAGCACCGACATCCAGAAACAACTCAAATTGGAAGGCGTACATATGTATAAATAATACATTCTATTGCAGCGATGTTCAAACTTTGCGAATAGGGGGAGGTTGGATTTATTTACTTCCACTACACGCAGACTTTGCCATTCTTTAACACTCGGACATGCATTGTGTTGCAATGGCGGTTTGGTTACAAATTATTTTATTACTAATATTCTTGTAGGTGCAAGGGGAATATGGCGAAGCCACGTCTTCTTTCGGACGATTGACACGCTGAGGCATCGAACACAAGACTCTTACCCCTAATCTCTCGCGGACGCAGCATTCACTACATTCACAAATGTCCCAAACTTGCTTGTAGAAACGTATTTGATGTCGCATCAGAAACACTCATCAGCTCAAATTCACTCGCAGGTGCACTCGCATATATAGTCATCTGAATATTCCATTGTGTTCTAAGCTGTTCTTAGGAGATGGAAAGAAAGAATCTTTCAAAAGGATCTGTGCTAGCACTTTTAGTATTCACGCGAAAGCGCTACTGTATCTACATATCTCCATTTGTCTCTCCAACTGTCCAGTTCGTAGGCGCCAAACTCCCGATAAGCTTGGGTCAAACCCACTCAGTCACAGTATTTTTTTTTTTTTTTTTTTTTCGTTTATCTGCTAATTTTATTATCTCAGTAAATACTTTAGGTGTACACTCTCAAAAGACTTAACATTTTTATTTTAAATTATTCTTTCTGAAAATTAAACTTTTATAGTAAAAATATGGTGCGTTGCACTCACATGACTTTTTATACTCTAACTCTTCTTACAAATTCTTATTCCTCTATCATCTTCATGTTACTCGAGATAAACATTTGCAGAAATTACCCTATTGCTGATTTTCTTGCAGATGCAAAGGGAATATAGGAATACAGTAATCTTTGAGCGGTAGTCAAATCTTCTAAAGCTTAGAAGTGCCCTTCTCTTTGCACAGCTAAGAGATAAAAAAAGTAAATAACGATATTCTATGTGATAAAAGTTTAAGTAATATTGCAAAACACACATAAATGACAAGGAATATCTGGTTCACTCCACAAAATGCATTTGGCATAACTTGTGTTTTAACGAGATCTTCATTTTTGTATAGTAAGATGTGGTCTCTTACGGTTTACCCGCTGTGCAAAGGTCATCCAGAGTAAACAGGACAACATAGGTTATGGCCAGAAAATTCGAAGTATACATTTCATTTACCCTAAAATATATTTAAACATATGGTTTTAATCAAAATCGTTAGTCATTTTTGTGAACATCAAAATTTTCGAAAAATTTTCCATGTAAAGGGTAGTTTGGGGTGGAGGATTTTCTTCAAAATCTTCGTGTCGCATCCTTGAAAGACATTCAACGAAAAGTCGGTTAAAAACCAAACTTAGTATTTAAGTTTGGTTTCTAACCGACTTTTCGTTTTTGAGTTATGCTGTCGCAGACAGACACAAACACAAAGACCTAAAACTGCTGTTTACTTTCTCTATTACATTTAGTAAAGTAGACGAAGTATTGTATTCCACCCAAAAATTCGATGTCGAGATTTCAACGGAAATATGTTTTGAGGACCCCTGGATCCAAAAAAAGCATTTTTAGGAAAAATTCCATGTGTGTTTGTATTTTGAAAGGTGTTTCTGTATGTCTATGTGTCTGTCAGTCTGTCTGTCTGTCAGTCTGTGGACAGCATAACACAAAAACGAAAAGTCGGTTAAGAACCTAAGTTGGTATTTAAGTTTAAGGTCTTTCAAGGATGCGACGCGAAGATTTTGAAGAAAATTCCCCCATCCTAAACTACCCTTTACATGGAAAATTTTGATTTTCTTGAAAATGGCTCTAACGATTTTTATTAAAATGCCATATGTTTGAGATATTTTTATGACAAATGAAATGTATATCTTGAATTTTCTGGCTATAGCCAATGAAGTCCTATTTACTCTGGGTTACTTTTGCATCACTGGTAAACCGTAAGAGATAGACCAAATCTTATTATACAAAAAACGCAGATCTTGCTAAAACACAAAATTTATGTCTAGATAAATTATTTGTAGAGTGAACCGTTTCGGAGATATTCTTGTTATTTGTGTAAGTTTTGGAGAACGTATGCTACTGTCAAATGGGACATCGCTATTCATTTTTTATATGTTAAATGTGCAAAGGGAACAGAATCTCAAAGCTTTAAAAGGTTTGACTTGCTCAAAGCCTACTGTATTCCCATATTCCCGTTGCGCGTGCAAGAAAACAAGCAATAAGATGATTTCTGCAAATGTTTATCTCAACTAACACGAAGAAGAAAGAAGAGTAGTAGTTGGTAAGAATGGTTAGCAAAAGAATAGAGAAAGTCATGTGAGTACAACACATCAGATTTTTTATGCAGGGATCCTCCAAAGGCATATTTCTAGTAAAATTTCGACATCGAAAATTTGGGTCGAGCTTAATATGCGTAGTATAGAAAGTAAAGATACTGATTAAGAATATGAGATCTCATTTTTTGCTGTCTTTGTTTTTAAGGCTTGATACGTAAAGCTTGCTGTGGCGGTGGCACAAAGTTGGCCCCGATATTTCTCACCATCCGAGACAAGATAGATTTTATGGTGGGGATTCTTTAATCTCGAAGAAAGCGAAAGCTGGATCTTTCTGCTCTTCTTTGGCTGCTGTACCTTCAGAACAGAGAAAAAGAATGAAATCGAATGAAAAGGCGAGGAGACTCAAGTGAAACGCTACAATTTATGCTCCCTCTGAGGTATTTTACATGAAGTGGGGGTAGAAATGGCTTTTACGAGAACAAGCGAGGTCCTTGGAAGACATTGTAGTTCTCCACCTAGCACTTTGAGGAAGGGGGATAATGTCGTAGTCCTCAAAGGTACTTTGTAAAGAGATTGCATCATCGTAAACCAGGTACATACATGAACATAATAGCGTGTAATAAAATTTACCGGATAAAAATATATAAAAAAACACGTCGTTACTTTAAAGCACATGTCTAGCAAAACTATTGTGAATAAAAGTAAACGCACTTCAATGGCAAGGAGGCTTTCAACAGAAAGATTCCTTTCCCATGTTACGTTTAAGAAATGAATAAGGAAGAGCTTAGAGCACTTTGTATGAAGTGTGGCACACTATAATACTGAAACTTTGTCGTTTAGAGGAAGTGAGGAAAAATTTAGGGAGCATTTAAGGTAGACATGTAAAAGAATGGAGCACGTTAAAAGAACAGACCAAATTTATACTAATATTGTTAACAGATGTGGGTCTATGCATACATATTGTAACCTTTTAACCTTTTTAACTATTTTATTTCACAAACTTTTACAATAAGGTACGGCCTCACATTTACCAATTTATGCCAATACTCTTAAAAACTCTTCCAGTGACACAATCTCAAACTTTAGCCTGCAAAATTATATCTCTGTTCCCCTGACCGTGGCTAACGAAAAAGACAGGCTGCGGCGCAAGACGTAATCCTCCTAGTCTATCATGGCCCAATGAAGTAAAACCACAATCGCCTAATATATCCACGTTCTAACAAACAAAAGCTTACCTGTTGAATTCATACAAAAGATAGTTGTACCATGTTGGTATACAATGTTAGCCATGTATCAGACTACCATTACTACGTAACTCCGATTCGTTAGCCACGCCTCTGACGTCATGACGTCACGCCACGGATTGTAATAAGTATGAAAACTTTGCAACACGTGGCAACATTGGACGTGGCGGAGCTTCTAATCTTCTCCATAAAAGCTATACCAATGTTACAATATATATTGGGTGACCCAAAAAACACCGACAACGCTTAGCCACGGAATGGCAAACATCTTGTAGATAGCTTTATTACTTACTTTCTATATACTATAGACGACTAAAGGGGGGATTTTTTCATGTATGGCTTATCCTTCTTCGTATGGTTAACTTTTTAAATTAGAATGACCAATTCATTTCATTTACTTCCCCCTTTCCTATGGACTAATTGAGGACATAGAGGATCTTTATCGCGAATCCTCCCCTTTGCCCGTTTTAAGTGTAATTTTGGTACAATCGCGGCCATTCCTAATACATATCTACAACATACTTTTAAACTGTAAGATTCTAATATTTTATTTAATATACGTAGCTTCATAGAATCCATATAGGATGTTTTTCATATCAGCTGACTGCTCTACCGAATGTGAACTCCTGCTTGGAGTACGGAGGGCAGTAATATCAATTTTCAAGTTGAGGAAGATATGTTGAGGAAAAATATGCCAAGGAGGGAGAAAAGTGCTGGGCTCACATATTTCGCTGATGGAAACTTATCAAAATGCGGACTAGGGAGCAGAGAACCCAACAAAACTTTCGATAAAATTGAACAAAACCTCTAGAGATTCTGTTTATGCAACAGAAACATCTCTTGGGACCCATAAATCGAGATACTCCAAAAGTTTTCTTTTTAATTTCTATAGCTTCGCTTTTAAGATGTGGACAATGTAAGTAAAAAAAAAATTAAACATTAGCACTCTTAATATACAGTGAAGAGCGTCGTAGCCTCTATTACAAGTTACCTCCACTGTGCGCAGATTTGTTCTTTAAGATAAGAGATAACATACATCTCTTCAGGACAAAGGCCTCCTACTAGGTAAGATAGTTCAGTGCCAAGTAAGAAAGGTAGACGGATGGAGACTTCGGCACCGCGGGCTTTTGCACCTGTACCAGGTGACAAACCCATGAGGCGTATCGGAATGAATGTGAAACTGCGCAGTTGTTTACGCGAGCCTATCGCACATACGCGGTGAGATAGTACTTGTACATTCTGTTCGGATGCAATTGTATCTTCAGGGTAGTAACGTCTTATATACCGGCAGGCGCGAGAGATCATCTATTTGTGTTTCATCATTGACTGTACGCCAAGTTACTACTCGTAGTATTTCGCTATTCTAGTAAACAAGATAACAGGCGAACGCAGCGCTCGGTAACCGAGCTCAATACTCCTGGTCGCTTTACCAGGTAATATTTCTCGAGAGGGCGCCCCGGGAGAAAGGGTTGAGGCGAAAAGAGACAGGTCGAAACAGGAGCACCGGCATAACAGAGGGCAGGGTCCCTACCATTTACATATTGTAACTATCCGGTGGTGCCTAGTACAAACGGTAACTGCCCCCGCTGGAGTTGGACATACTCTTCGCCGGGCTTGAAGCCAGAGGACGAAGGTGCGAGAGCAAATTCTCCGCCATATAGCGTTCGAAACACTTGTCGACGCGGGTCCATCCTGAAAGGACAAAGAGGAGGATGGGTGAAGTGAAATGGAGGTAGAGGAAACTCGGAGGATGTAATGAACCTTCCCAGCATTCGCATAGCAACCCGGGGAAACCCCCGAAAAAAATATTTGGTCATGGAATGGAGCCCATGATCTCCCGAATGCGGGCCACAGATGCTACACCTGATATATCCCGCTTGGTTAGTTCATTGTCAACATCCAGGGTGAGCCAATCCATGAGAGACTTTAGCCCTTACTTATCTTTCCATTTAACCCTTTAGATCAAGTGATTTTATTTCTTAGCACTATATTTTTGGGTGTAATCTTATTTCCTTGGCAGTGACTTCCTTCCACACTTGGCTGTCTTGGCTATAGTGGGCGAGGTTTAACTTGGCGCCTACTTTTTAGGAAGAGAAAGAAATACGTATTCTCCATCTCTTTCTAAGCCGTCCCTCTTTTATGGCGAGCCAGGCAGGGTAGACACACAAGTGGCGGTTGATCCTTTTTCATTGTCACATTAACAACCGATACTTTACTTGCAAGAGTTGCAACACCACTGATGGTTGCTTACCCTCACACCACCGCTGGTATTAGGTTGACCATTTCAAGGAAAAAACCCACAGTCCGGCTAGACAAGGAGAGTGCAGAAAGTGCCAAGTTAAACCTCATGCAGCCTCTTCCAGCTCCTTGTGCGTCTGACCATCTCTGGTGAGGTTAACCAAGGGCTTCTATTCCCGAACCTGTTGTCCCAAATTGTGGTTGCATGGACCCATCTTCTGCAGTCCATCCTTGTTACAAGACCTCCCCATTTCCACTAGCTGTGCGTACCTTTCACACTTTCGTTATTTTATAAAAATCTAAGGATGGAAAACACTTCAGACATTAATCCTTCACTAACTTCAGGCTGAGAAAATGTTACAGCGTTGAGCTATACCGTGAAACAGACGTGAGCCCCCAGGCGAATTTTTATTAAATATTGTTGAGTTACTCAAAAGAGAGAGGGAAAACATTTTATCTCACTCATCTTAGTATTACACATGGTAAATAAAATAATGTGTGTACTAAATTGAAATTAATTGTGAAAATTAAGTTGTAAAAGAAAATGTTTTAACGATAAGTTAGGGAGACCTTACAAGGGCCTTTGTCAAGGAAGAAGACGCGATTGGACAACTTTTCTAATGGAAGTGATTACATCAGTATATAATTTTTTGGCATTGTGGGTGGTTACCAATTTCCTCCCACGGTCAACTTTTTCTCCAATTCCTACGGAAGCAGTAATTGTAAATACGCCGATTCCCGCCGTGCCAAAAAGGACCTGCAGCAATTAAATATTCCGATTTCGTCTTTAGTTGTGTGTTGATAATACCTACTAAATCGATAGTAAAGATACTAATCGATTCGGTCGCCTCGTATGTCCTTGGCGTAAGTAGTAGACCCATTTATTTAATGTACCAGTGCATTAGAAAGTAGACTAATTGTACAAACCAGTCGTACCCAATCGTGTCTCTTATGATTTAATAACGTCACCTTGTCGCTCTAACCCACCCCCTTAGTTCTCTGGATGAAACATTTCCCCTTTCACTCATTCAGGTAACCAAGCATTAGAAAGGTTTATTTCCGAGTCCAAGAATGCGTCATGGCTCGGCGAAGAGTAGATGGAGGTAAATCCGCCCTCCCTCCCTCTTTGGCATAAAGATGGGTGTCACTGGTGTAGATAATGGCAAACGTGACAAAAAATTATAAATGAAAGGGCCAATAAATTGATTCGATTACGGAACTATACATTTAGCTTAAAAAAAAAAAATAATTGAAGAATTGGTGTTCGGAGGCGGACATGTGTGTGAAAATGATTTTGAAACACATAAAGGGTATTGATTGGTTATTTCGATTACTGCCCTTGGCTGTAAGGGTGAGTAAGGCGTGACGTAAAATAGTGCAGTTAAATATGGAGGGAATTAGACTACACTTTATTTGAGCAACAGAAAATTGGGAGAGAATACGACTGTGCCCTGTTTTGCAAGGGAATCAGACCCTCGTTTTTTTGGAGGGAATCGCACGGAGACGGGTATTATTAGGTAAAATTCATCAGAATAAAAGCTTCAAGTTATTTGTCCATATTACAGTATTATTTCAAACCTTATCTTTAGCTCCTGTTCCGCGCCCATCACCCTGAAGAAAATAGGAATCTTCATGCAACGCATTAAAACTCCACGCCACAACGTAAACATACATTAAAA
Source organism: Tenodera sinensis (assembly GCA_030765045.1). Classification (NCBI taxonomy): domain Eukaryota; kingdom Metazoa; phylum Arthropoda; class Insecta; order Mantodea; family Mantidae; genus Tenodera; species Tenodera sinensis. The sequence continues at coordinate 104,716,095 of CM060969.1, forward strand.
ATCAGTCGCAAATGAAATAAAACTCCTTTCCTTTCGGGAAGTTATATAATAGCCTATACTTCTCTCGGTTCCTATGACATAACTGTACCAAGCGTTACACAGATAGCTAAAGCGATATCATTTTTATGTAAGTGGATGAAAATAATATCAGGCGAAGCTTTTGGGTGCTGTAAAAATGTTGTTAACTTATAAAACACAGCTGTTCCAATTTTTTTTCCGAGTCACGCCAAAAGTATTCTGATATACGAAATCAGAATTAAGGTGAAGGAGATGTATAAAAGTCCTCTTTTTAGCTTGGATATAATTTAATGTAGGTATATGTAGTCATGTTCAAGTGGCTTATAAATTAGTACTAATAAATTGATATCATTTTCAAGACCACCCATCCATTACACATTAAGAAAACAATAAAAATGCACGTGTAAACATAATGAAGTAACTTTATCATATGGCATCAGACTCATGGCTCACTTGGTAGGACAACCATCTGCCTTTACAAGCGTCCAGAATTTGACTGCGGGCTAACAGATTCTTCGAGATGTTCGGATTCTAATGTGCCGGGGTTTACGGGTTGCGGCCCGCGGGAAACAGTTTAAGTGGGGTTACTTAGAGCAAGAAGGGTATAAAGGCCAAAGACGGTGTTCTATTTTGTGTATTAGGTAGCACTGTAAACTTGTGATAATAAAACTTACTTAGTATATCGATACGATGGTAGCATATAGGTAATATATCGATACATACAATATGTGTGACGTCCCTTCATTTTACCTAAAAGTTGGTATTCCTGTGTAATCTGTATTAGAACCTCACTGTACACAATGGGACCAGTGAAAGTAGATAAAATTATATTAGGTGAAAAGGAAAAAGAACTCTTAGTTATTAATGGATTTAAATTTCGCTTCCATAAGGTGCTTGCTAATGGTAAAGAACGATGGTGTTGTACCAACAAAAAGTGCAGAAGCTTTGTATTTCCTCCGGATATGCGGTCTGAATTTTCGTCTTCACCACGCAGAACCACAAATGCATGTGAATCATTTCATTCATGCCCTAATTCACAATTTTATTCGCCACATCCGAACATTTTTAATTTTATCGTATGTCCTTAAAGATATACAAGCTGAGACTTACATTAAAATAAGAAGTTGCAACACCACAAGAATTAAAAAATCAGTGACAAGGACAAAAATGTCCATTATCTCAAGTGTTTTAGATCAGTATAGGAATAATATGATTTCCAGGCAGACATTCATCACGTCGGTATGTAACAACTGCTACAAAACTGCTACAAAAGATTAACTTTTGGCTTTGAAAAAACAATGACGTAGGTAATCATATGGCTATAATTTTAACTCAACTATATACGCACGAAATGGGTAAGTTTCTATTTTATGAATATGACAACTACTTCACATTTATGACGTTTTTCTTCTAAAAACTCTTATATGGCTTGGGCCACAAACCGTATACTACCCAACGGTATTTAGGGTAATTTTCTGACCGCGGGACGCAACACGTATGTCCCCTAATGTGCGAACAAAGTGTGTGCGCGCGCGTGTGTGTGTGTGTGTGTTTACCATTCGTTTAATAACCGATTATATAGCCTATGTCAAGATATTCCTGAGTACATATTCGTCATGTCACCGAGACGTGTGTTGCGAAGTTAACTGAATAAAAAAAAATACTGTGATGTGTTACATTCTCATGACTTTCCTAACTCACTATCGTTTATTACTGTTTAGTACGGGAAGTATTGTATTCCACCTAAAACTGCAATGTGGAGATTTCGCTGGAAATATATGTTTTGAGGCCCTCTGAAAGTAAAACTAGCCTTTTTGGAAAAAGCTCCGTCTGAGGACGTGTGTCTGTGAAAAGCGTATCTCAAAAACGAAGTCAGAAACAAGAGTTGGTATTTAAATTTAATATCTTTAAAGGATACGATACGAAGATTTTTAAGAAAATTTCTCCACCCTAAACTATCCCTTACACGAACAATTTTTCGAAAATTTTGATTTTCTCAAAAATGGCTCTAAGGTTATGATTAAAATGCCACATGTTTAAGATATTTTTGTGGCAAAGAAAAATATATTTTGAATTTTCTGGTTATAGTCAATGTAGTCGCGTTTACTTTTGATAACTTTGGCCAAACTAGCAAACCGTAAGAGAGAGGCCAAATTTCACTATACAAAAAATGTAGATCTCGTCAAACATAATTTATGTCCAAATATTTTTAATGAATCATGAATTATTCCTTGTTATTTGTGTGTGTTTTGCAATACTTATGCTTTTCTCAAATGCAAGGTCGTTATTCACTTTTTTATCTCTTGGCCGTGCAAAAAGAACGGAATTTCAGTCTTCGTACAGCTTTAAAACATTTGAATATCGGTAAAAGCCTACTGTATTCCCATATTTCCTTTGCACCTACAAGAAAACAAGCAATAAGATAATTTTTGCAAATGCTTATGTCAACTAAAATAAAGAAAATAGAGGAATAAGAGTTTGTAAGGACAGTTAGTACAAGAGTAGAGAAAGTCATGTGAGTGCAACGCATCAGATTTTTATACAGCTTCTACAAAAACTCATAAAACTGGAAAGGTTATTTTTCTATCTAGATTATGTTGGTAAACGTTTGCCGAAATAATTGTATTGCACTTTAGCTGGAATAAAAAGAGACTGAAGCGATAGTCAAATGTTTAAAATCTGACCGGGATATGCTGGCTTTGAAACTCTGCACTCTTTGCACATCATGACACATTCTTGTTGAATTAAACATGTAATTTAGAGAGAAAACTGTAATTTTTGCTTTGTTTTGTTTTGTTTGTTTGTTTGTTTGTTTTTTTTTTTTTTTTTTTTCAAAAACAAAATGTCATTATACCTTTCTATTTTAATACTCCTAAGAAGCACGCCTCCACCCAGTGAGGAAAGTATAAATGTTGTTCACTGAAGTGTAAGTTGTGCGCATCGGAAGGTCAGATCTGTCCGAACAGGTGACGATCGCTGCGTTGTGGTGGCTACATTGCGGTATATACCTACACAATCTGTTTGTTTGCTATTGTCATGTGAGTGTCAGACACAGATGAGGTTGGCGACTAAACAAAAGGAAGAAAAGCAAGCCCCTCTGTCAACCCTCCGCTGTTTGCAGACCTAATTATTTCTCCTCCCTCTTCTTTATGAAGAGGCAGCATTCAAACATAATGACTTGCCATGTTTTAGTTCCTTCCCTGATTACCCCTCATCTTGCCTTCTACCCGTACACAATGACTTCGATCCTCAGTTGTAACGAGTCTGGTCATTCATTCCCTGTAAATGAATTTCTGTTTAAAGGGAATGTTATTTACAGAATCAATCACAGTAATAATCTGAACTACATGAAATGTATGATTGGGGAGGTGTAACTGCCCATTACGATATTACAGCGCTAAACCCAGCTGCATCTCTCTCATTATGCTCCGAGCTATATAAGCCTTTGTTTTAATTGCTGCCCAGTCCTGTCGTTTTCATTTACACGTTCCCATTGACTTTCTGTCCAATAGTTTACCAGGATTCTTGGGCAAATAATTTAGGAACATAACCTAGATCTCTTGGTCAACTGGAGTTTTCTCTGTCTATATTTAATGACAACTAAAATATATATTTTGTTGGGGCTATAAGTGCAGATATTTTGATAAATGGTACCAACGCGGTGTGTTTGTTTTTTTCTCTTCCTCTAACAAGTTTTCCACAAACCAATTAAAGTTCACTACTTAATGATTTTGCATGATCGTATCTGTGCCGCAAAATGAACAACGCCTGTCATATAGACTATCTGTTTTGCTTTATATCTTAATGCATGATGTGCTGCCTTAGGTACAATAAAACCTCGTTTATCCGGAGCAAGTGGGACCAAAGGCAACCCGGAAAATCGAAAATCCGGATAATCCGGGTAATACGGGTAATAAGCAAAACAAAATTCTTAAATATTTAAATAAGCAGAATTGCCGTTTATGACCATAAAAAACTATGTTATGTACAGCACATAGTATGTATTGTTTACAAGGCATTAAACATATAAAAATATGTATCACATAAAATCATATCGTTTTCAGCTCGAAAGCATTCGACACCACCCGAGCCCAACCACAAAGCCCCTAACTCACCAACAGTTCCCCCTGGTGAGTCTCACCGCCCAGCCGCAACCCACAAAACACCGTCGCCTGGTCCTATGACCCTGAAACAAATAATAATGAAGGAAATGTTGGGTTCAGGAAACGAAAGATCAGAAAGTTGTGGCAGAAAGGAAACCACCACAGCATTCGCCTACCGATCCGGGGAAACCACAAAAACCATTAATTAAAGAGGGCGATTATCGTAGATCCAAACCGGGACCTCCCGAATGTGAGTCACATACGTTATCGCCGCAGCCCCTCGCTCGGTGCTATAACATGTAAAGCGATGGTCAGATTTTTAAAGAACTGGTCGCTATTTGATGGCTTTAAAATTCCGTTCTCTTTACAGGACCAGAATAGAATAGCGAATAGCAACTAAGCAGTTAAGAGAAGGCTAGTTATTTGAAAATTCAAATAGAAATGTATGACTCGGAAATTCTTAACACAACAATTTTTTTTTTTTTTGACAAATTGGTTACTTCAACAAAATAAACTTTTACGTGGTCAGGCTTTGTCTATCTCAGATGGTTTATAAGTTATACAAATGTTATGCAGATTAAAGAGGACTTCACAGCTTAATTTCCGAAAGCTAAAGATATACATTCTCTTTGGCATGCAAATATCTTAAACATGTAGTATTTTAATCCGAAACATTTTCCATACAAGGGATAATTTAGGATGGAGGAGATTTTCTTGAAAATCTTTGTGTCACATCATTGAAAGACGCTGAGCTTGAAATATCAAGTTAGATGCCAAAATATCAATATCGACGCTCGATTTTTAATCATGATGTTCACATACACACACCACTCAGAGGATCTCAAAAGGTGTATTTCCTGTGAAATCTCGGTGATGAATCTTTGGGTGGAATCAAATGTAAGTAGTAGAGCAAGTAAAAAAAGCTGATAAAACTCACATGACTTTCTTTACTGCATATCAATTTACACGAATCTTAATTTGCTTGAATAATTATTTGTAATACAATGAGAGAAAGTAATGAAATCTCGCAGAAGCTCATCTGAAATTATTATAAACCTTTAGCCCACCTGCTCTTTTGTATGGTTCAAATTTTGGGCCTCACATCAAAATGTATTAATTAGATTTAGATTGGTTTGGATTGCGTTCAGTGAGTTCACTAGTGGCCGTAAAGACCTGTGAGCAATGAACATGTCAACAAACTGTACAGTTTAGCTGCATATGAAAATAAACTTTAGGCTTGAATATTAAAATTAATAAATATTTGCAGTCAAATAGCTATACGTGAAAGACAGTTTACATTAATGGTTTACATGTCTCCATGTTCGCATATTGTTTTTGTTCTTTTTGTACAGAGTTCTATGTGGTACCGACCGCACGGTTTTTCGTTCAGTAAACATTCATAGTCTGTATGTATTTGGTTCATGGAAGTGTGTTTTCGCACATTAGGTAATGAAATCCAAGAACTCCCAATCTTGTAATGACGTGTCTCATTTCAAAGTTTGCCTTTGTCCATGTCTGTCTACTATAGCTGTCGGTCTGGGTGGCTCAGTTGGTTAGACGCTGGCCTACTGATCCCAAGGTCACGGGTTCAACTCCGGCCGAGACCGATGGTTTTTAAGTGTGCTTAAAAAGGACAGCTCCATGTCAGTAGATTTACTGCCAAGTAAAAGTACTCCTGTGGGACAAAATTCCTGCACACCGGCGACGCTGATGTGATCCTGGCAATTGACAGCGTCGTTAAATAACAAATTAATTTTTAATAATGTGCCACAGAAATCTAGTTGTACTTCTCTTTTCCCTGTCAGTGTTGCCAACAGTATTTCTGAGGTAGGCTTGACCTGAAGTTTTCAACGAGGAAAGTTTCCTTCGGCAGGAGATACACGAGTCTTGACCGTGTCATTTTTGATGCTCCTATTGCTTTATGTAGTTCGCTTTCACCCTTTCTAGGATAGATAAACTCTTCGTTGTTAAATGTAGTTAGACGATTTCGATGCCGTATGTTAATATAAGAAGAATTTAAACTCTGAATAGTGACATTGCTGTTGCCAGACTAAGGGTTCTAATGTTTCGCACGTTCCTTTTATTGCTTGGGTTGCCTTCTCTGCGAAGCATTTTGTGCTTGTTTACAGCGTGTTGCCTAAATATCAGAAGTCTGACACCTTTTAATTTTCTGTCCCTTATAAGTATCTCTGCTGATGCAGTTGCCTTCCCTCCGTTCCTAAAGATCATGCTACCTGCTGTTGATATGTTGATGTCGAGACTGTTTAGAGCACCATTTGTTCATGTTGTTTACTGCTTCCTGGTATTTTATTATGCTTCTTGAATCAATTACGGTGCCATCTACTTAGGTGCACGAGAATAATTCCTCTTTTTGGGTATTCCTTAGATTTGAATATTGAGCATAAGAAGACATATACGTGGAATTATTAGGGATTATTTTGTAATTATGCAGAGAAACAACATTAAGCACTTCACTGCAATTATAATACTAACATAATATGTATATACAAACACAATTTAGGCTGCATATGAAGTTCAATACTTAATTGTTTTAAACTTTCACCAGGTTTTTACAGCCTGTATGTCTCATCATTTTGTTATATTTGATTTACATCGCAAAGCATGTATTGTCAGTTCTTCAGTACGCACACATTTAAATAGCTTTTGAACAGGCATCAAATGTAATTGATAATGATTTGTTGTTAAAACAGCTTGACACTACTTACAGAGCTACATGGGTGTTATAGCCATACTTGTCATTGAGATAATCGAGTACAGAATGAAATTATTTTGAGCGTAGGTACTCTTTAGTGGCAATTTTAAAAACATTGAAATAATCATCAACATTTCTCTTAAGAACATTAGGAAGAGCATTAAATGGCTTTATGGTTTCATAAATATGTCTTCCTGTAAGCAAGAAAGTTTTGCATGGGATGATCGATGTTACTCTTTTGTCTAGTGTTTATCTCATGAGTTTCACTGTTTGTTATTAATGTGGGTCAGTCGCATACAAAAAATTTTAACATCGACAATATGTACTACAAGGTATAATTATATCTTCAGTCATCTAAACAGATATTTGCAAAAGTGTGTCATGAATGTTGGAAATGATTCTTATAACCTTATTTTGTGTAAGGAATATTCGTTTATTTTCTACTGAGCTGTCCCAAAATAATTCCATGATAAAGTATAGACCTGTAATTTAGGTATATCTATAGAACTTAAATTTACTTGTGCTAGCTTAACAGACAGAGATGAATTTGGGTAAAATATACTTAATGTGAGCTTTCCAATTTGTTAGAAGTTGCAGAAATAAAATGTCTATTACATGTCGCTGTGCATACTCTTTTAAAGTAGAACAAACGAAGACATCCGCAAAGAAATACAAATAGTCAATGAAGTAACTGCGCTAGAAGAAAACGGTTTGATCACTTCAATAGAAAGATTGAAGAAACGCTAGCCTCATAATTCTAAAATACCGTGCGTTCTTTGACCGGCCGGACCGCCCCGCAGCGGCAAGGGAGCGGGCAAGGACCGACGCGCTCTCCGCCAGAGTTAGGCGCAAAGGACCCGCAAGTCACGGGTACGGAACACAAACTACTGCATTAACTTACATTAGGCTTACCTGCATAACGTCAGATATTGAAATTGATGACTTTCAATGCGAACACATTCCCTATATCTCCGAAAACAATTTTGGTTTACTCGCAAAAGTTCATGTTGACTGATTGCCTGTATATCTTGTGATTTTGTGCTTAAACAGTGTCTGACTCATGTATGAACGTTGGTATTAACTGATTTTTAGTTATATTGTTTACGGGATAACAATGATTCACTCTGTCCCTCCCACATACACTCGCACACATACATACAACCCTTTATTAAAACTGCGTCATCAAAATTATTGCATCATCCTTGGATGCTAATTTTCAAAAATGTTCCACGAGAAGGGGTGGCGTGATTTACCCGAAAATCTTCGTGTTGCATCTTTGGAAGGTAATGAAGTTGGTGTTTATCCGATATTATGGTTTGAGTTTGTACAAGAGTGAGCAGAGAAAGTCACGCGAGTGCATCACATCGGATTTTTAATTTTACCAGCAAATGAATTGTAGTGGTCGCATCATAAAGAGTGCCTCATTCTATAAATGATTTATTCGCATCTGTTTCGTACACCTCGAGATATCTGCTCAAGCCAAAGATTGCTGTGCTATCATTGTCAGTGCTATTAAATTGTTGACAAAGAATAAGAACACCTTAGGGCTTGACAAAACAACATCTTGACCCTCTGAAAGTATCCCAGTTCTTGTTAGCTTGTGCCCTTGGGCTACATGCGCAAGGTGCCTCCTGCCTTTTAATTAGCTCATCAGAGGTTCAATTTCCGTCTCGGTGCGAAGACTTTCGTAATAGGGAACTTCATTACGATACCCTTACTGGGATTAAACGAATAAATCGTGGAGCAGTCTCATTTTAGAAGTAGGTAGTTCCTTCTCTAGACTAGCTGTATCTTGCCTTGTTTCATGGGTTTAGAGTGATCACCTTCATAAGAAGGATGAGAGACAGGAGTGCCAAAACAGGGAAACTTCGTGATTTTGAGGGACACAGCGTAAAGTGAACATTAGCAGTCTTGTTTTTTTATAAATCAACAGGTTGTTTTATTACCCAGCTTTATAACACATTAAGGAATTACAAAACACTAAGGAGAACATATTATATAAGCATACGCACAATAAATGACAAAAGTTAGTGTCAGTCTACTAAATATTTCAAATTGGATATTGTGTCTGAAGCAAAAACTGCAAAGATCAATTTGTTTCACCTTCTTACCAATGTATTTATTTTTGGAACTAAATAAGTCTGATTTCTAAAGGCGTATTTGTTACTTCTTGTACATGTTATAATTTTTATCCCCAAATACAGCATAGAAAAATTACTTATATACTATACTAAAATTAATAAATAATTTTTACTTAAAGATCTGCTTAATGTTTATACATTTGAAGCCTATTTCTAATATCTGAAATGTCATATTTGCCTTTGGCTTAAAGATTTTTTTGCCTCTTTCTTGCCCTTTGGTCGTCAATGTCAAACTTCTATTAAATTCACACACACACACACACACACACACACACACACACACACACACACGCACACATCCATACTTCCAGGCTCAAAAGAGGATGGGGAATAATTCTGTTTAAAGAAAAATCCCCATGCTTCAACCAGGAATTGAACCGGGGACTTGGAAGGTAGGCATGCTAATCACCAAGACCACAGAGGTAGTCTTGAAAGTTCGTTCACAAAATGCATCGTCTTGTAGACAGCATAATTATCAATTGCCAAGACACTGGAAAACTAAGTGAAGAAAGAAAAGGCAAATATTAATCAATTTTGAGAAAATGCTATCCTCAAAAGGGCAATTTTAAAAATTAAAAAGTGCGGGACATTACAACGAAAATAGAAAAGGGTGGTCACCTCACATAGATTACTTTCATAAGAAAATATTGCTTGGAGCATATGCTGCCGGATATAGAGGGAGTCCAGAAATTATCTTACGTACTTGAACAATTTTATATCTCAAACCATTACATACAATGAGGAAATTGGCACTAAGTTTAGGTGGACCCGGGAATTTTTAATATCCAACATTCCGAAAAACTGAGATTCAAAGTGAATCAGGCAGGGACAGCACTAAGAGGTTAGCGGTATCCCCAAAAATGTTCCAACCAAATAGTCCAGTTAATTAAGAATGACTCAGGATAGACTCTCTACGCTTGCCATGCTTTCAGTGGCACATATCATTATGCAAATACCTGATTTGAATCAAAGGTTCATTGAAAATTTCGCTACCAGAAAACATATGCAAAGATATTTTCTTTTCAAATAAGCGAGGTTATATTTTTAAGTAAATCCTTACAGCTAGTTCGAAAACCATTTGGTATTGTACTTCTTTTACATTATTATCGATTGTAGCAATTTAATGCAATTTAATGACAGGCCCCGTAGCGCAGTGGTAGCGCGCCTGCCTCTGGGGGACCCGGTTTCGATCCCCGGTACCGGCATGGGATTTTTCCTCACTAGGACGTCTGGACCGGGGTACACTCTGCCTCGTTAGGTCCCTGAGAGGCCAATTGAGGAGCTATTTGAATAAAGAAGTAGCTGCCCCAGATCGCGACGACTGCATAACCAGCCGGGAGGGATCGGAACGCTGACCACGTACCTTTCTCCACTAATGGCGCACCAAACACCAATTTTTTCATCATGAAGGGGTATCTCATGGTAATACTAGATTCTGAGTTATAGGACGAACTTTTTTTCGAGTCAACAGTTGACGCCCATACATATGTGAATACAATTTTGCCCCTTTTTTTAGAGAATTAACAGACAGCGAACATTATTTTGCCGTTGTTCAATAAAACTCCTCAACAGCTCATACGGCCAATCTTTCGTTGAGAACAATTGAAAGTGTATTTAAGGACAGAATCATTAGTAGGGATTTGTAGCCCCTTCGATTCACCAACTTATCTATCTCCAGGAAACTTAAAAAACAAGGCAAGTTCACACACCCTAGAAGAATTAAAACAAAATATGCGCCAGCAAATTCCCAGCATTTCTCAACATTAATTACGGCGAGTGATGGATAGTTTCCTAAAGAGGTGCCAAAAATGTATGGACAACGCCGTGGGCAGTTTCAGCATTTCTTTTCATAAAGTTGGTAAGTAAAGCTTTTAAAAGTAATTTTAAAAATGTTTTATGGTTTCATCCGCGCCTTTCCGTAATTGCGAAAAATAGCAACCGGCGCCGAGGATGCAGACAGCGAAACACCGCGCAGCCGGTTCGTTAGTTCTGTTAGTTTGGAATAATGGTTCATGATTTGAATTTAACATATTTAACATTGATTAGAGAGGGCTATTATTTCCCTTTAAATGGTCACGTGGATTGATAATGCCCGTGTATAATACGGATATAAGCAAGTTTATATCAGGCATATCAAAGCAAGCCATTAGCGGCAGGGCATATTTCAGTCGCCAGCTGGAGCTATGGGCTTTCCCCGTAGAAAAGAGAGAGAAAGACGACCGGGAGGGTTACGTCATCTGACAGCGGTATCTCGTATAGGGGCAGACAAAGCGTAAGCTATTGATAAGAGGAGAGCTTGCAATAAATGTAATTATCTTTGGGGCGTTTTATATTAATCAAGGGTAGTTATGGGAATGCCCAATGAAAATGCATAACAAGCAAAAAATTAAGGTAATTTAAGTCCTACCGGTGGTCATTACATTTACGTGTTGGAAGCTACTGTTTTTAATTGATTTGGATTTTAGAAATAGCAATACATCCTAAATGGTATTACTTATGACTTTGGTCCATTTGCCCAGATTTCTGTTTTGAATTTTGCATCTATTTGTAAAAATGCAACAAAGTTATGCTTTCAGCTTATAATTAAAGATCTGCTGATATGATGCTGATTTGTGGCACTTTCACAACTGTATGGGAAATTTAAAGCAGCAATGTGGGCGAAATTTGCCCCATCTTTTTGCGATATTGAAAAAGGATTATCCAAGTTTCTGTACACATTTATGAAGATGAGATGCGAGGTTCATTTGAGTAGCGCGTAAGCATTTAAAGAGTGGTCATTTCAATCTTAAATCATTCACCAATTCATCAATTCAAATTATTCGTTTGAGTACTGTCTTCCTTAGTGGTCCGTATATGCCATTAGCTTTGCATTCTTCGCTCGCGGCGACGTCTGAATGGTCACAATGTATCCACCTGTTCTGGAATGGTCTAAGTTTACGACATTGGTCTACTTTTTATAAGCAAGTATCTTCCCTCGCGGAGGTAAAAATACAGTATTTAGGGGCGGATTCACACCGAGCCAACTGCTGAAGCTATTGTATGTCACACTCTGGGAGTGAGAGCGCTCTGAGGGCGTGTTAGAGCCCGGGCGAGTAGCGCTAGTCAGCGTGAGGGTCCCTAACGTGTATATGAAATGGGTACAACTTTGGTTTTTGCTAATTAAGCAAAAATGTTTGAACTTTTACATGTTAACATTCATTTTATATAGTCAATGTGTGTGAAGTTGGATTTTGCCGTTACATATGCAGCACTGCTGAGTGATATACGAGTCCTACTGGCTTCCTCTTGTAAGTGTAATATATGTGAGGTTCAGAGGAAGATCTTTTGCGCCTATGCCACTGACGGGGCGCCCCCGGGAGGAAGAGGTGATGTGAGACACGTCAGCAGAGGGTAGGGTCTCTAACAGTTTCAGATTTAAAATGTCCGTAGCAGCTCGTACAAGCAAATCCCCTGGTATCCTCTGGGCGGGGTGATATCTCCTGCGGGTCCCGGGATTCGGAGACCGCCCCCGATCCAGAGGACGAGGATTTACAGAGATACTTACAACCCTGAAACAGCCAATCAGGATGAAGGGTGAAGAGAAACTAGTGAGATAAAATGTAAGGAGAACAAATTCAGGGAATGTAACTAGGTCTCTCAGTATTCGCCTAAAGACCCGGGAATCCTCCGAAGAAACCAATGGGTCATGCAAGTCAGTCACAGGAATCGAACCCACGATCTCCCAATGCGGGCCACAGATGCAACCACCTGAGATTCGGTAGTGTAATATGTAAGGAATAACGATCTGACTGTATGCAACAGGGTTTTAACTAGAAAATAAAACTGTCACAAAAAGCTACAAATCGAAATTTAAATTTCTGCAAAAAGTTTGTGCGAAATTTTGCTACAGAATATTTTACAAATGATCCGTTAATAAAGGTTTCAGAAGTGAAATAAATATATATATATATATATATATATATATATATATATATATATATATATATATATATAGAATTGAAGCTAACTGTATGAAATATTACTTCTTAAATTAACTTTTAAAGAATCATTTTATAATCATTTGCGTTGATATCTACATCAAAACACTACGTTCTCGCGTTTGATAGAAATGTAATACTACAGCTTAGCTGATGATGATGCTGGTGGCGGTGGCGGTGGCGGTGGCGGTGGCAGTGGCAGTGGTGGTGGTAGTGCTAAGAAGTTCTTTTTCCTGTTCGCGCACAAACTACACGCCAATAATGGAATATATACAGAATACTGCACTTTGCACAACTGATATAACACTTTCCACTAATTGTTTATTTGATCTTCTTATTTTAGTATTAGTTTTTGTTTCAGTCAGATGCAAAATAATTATACAGGATAATAGAATAGAACAGATTTCGATGTTTAACTATTTAGATACGATAGTTTCACATGATAAAAAAGACATTGACTTTAAACTTAGTACATTTTTTTTAAAATTTGTGGAATTGAAAGAAAACCCTAGAAAAACAAACCAGAAGACAAACACAAATTAAATTTTATAATGTGATTGCGTTGCCTGTTTTATTATATGGTAGTGAAACAGGGACTGTGGACAAAAGCAGCTTAAAAAGAATTGAATCAGCAGAGATGAGATATTTAAGATCAGTAAAGGGAAGTAAGCTACAAGACAGAATTTCAAATGAAACTATTAGAAAATATCTAAATATTGAATGTGGGTAATAGAGATAATTGGTTAAAATCGTTTGGAACTAGCCTCAGAAAATACAGTTCCTAAAATAACAATGAAATATCAAACATTAGGAATCCGAAGTGTAGGTAAACGGAATACGAGATGAAAAGATAGTGTGAGACCAGAACAGACCTAAGGTCTAATCCATGAAGGAAGAAGAAGAAGAAGAAGAAGAAGAAGAAGAAGAAGAAGAAGAAGAAGGTTGTGTTTCTTTTGTGTTTCCATTTTTAGTTTCACTGGAACTATAACTTCGTTCCTTTTTCTTCCTAAAAACGAATTTATCCATCACTTCTTAACAAGCACACGCATACACAGCGTACATTTGACAAGAATGAGGAACCATGCAGACCAGATCAGAACTGAATTCCACAAGTTTGGAGGAAAAGCGACATAAGGTTGGAGATTGTCGCATTTTTACGAATGCTGTTTCGAAGTTCGTCTCATTCTTCGACCCCAAGTAGCAAGAAGTGACAAAAGCGACTGTAATCCTATTGTATAATTATGCATATATTGAAAGTTAATTGGCAATTGCTCCTAGCGAGACAGTGAGAATGGAAAGCGGATAGCTGCTTTCCACAAACCGTAGGAATGCTGTTAGAAATATTACGGAAAGCACTTATGTACCTGGCTTTACAGGCCATTTGGTGCTTATTGGGATAGCACACCCAGGTTCGTGACTCGAGTCAAGATGAGCAACTCTGGCTAAAGGGAGGAGCAAAAATAGAATAACTGTGACCAAGTTTATGCATTCTGGATTGTAGAGTTAGAACTAGACGTGGTGTCTTGAGTGACCAGAATTCAATCGTATAGTACGGTTATGGTTTAAACTTACTTTAAGCCACAATATACGAGTTTTATACATTTGTTTAGAGCGTATTATAGCTGCTTAGTTAATGCAGAGCGAGTAGTACACTCGATCCAAAAACTCGATATCGATGTTTCACGTAAATTGACCAAAACTATTGAACCTCCATAAACAAATAAAAGCAGGCATTTAAGAAGTGAACTACACAAAATGATTCAAAACAGAGATTTAATGACTTTCAGGAGAATAAAAAACATCAGAAGAAACAAATTAAGACAACTTTATTATATTTTTACGCTGGTTAAAATATACAATAAATATTGTCACAAATGACAATCCCAGTTCCTTTTTCCTGCCACTTTATTCACCTTAAAATTGGATCACAAAAACGATCTCCTCTTTCTTATCGTTAACACATTCAACAATTCCGTGGCTGACGAGATAGAAAGGCTACGGCACGAATCGGAGCTATGGTTGTTTGATACATGGCTAACATTGTATACCATCATGATAAAACTGTATCATTTGTACGAATTCAACAAGCACTTTTTTGGTTGTTTAGAATATGGATGTATTAGGCAATTGTGGTTTTACTTCATTTGGCCATGACTAATCTGGAAGAATAACGTCACTGCAGTTCGCGCCGTAGCCTGTCTATCTCGTTAGCTATGCTACAATTCGTCGTGAGCTTACAACTCACAGCTGTTCCGTCCTTTCGTAACCTTGACATATACTTCACTGTCTATCAGTTATATTCTCTGTGACTCACAAACTGCTTCCGATGTTACACTTGCACTCATCCAAAACAGGCTTAGCTAAGAACTGCTTCTCAAAAAAAAAAAAAAAAAAAAAAAAAAAAAAAAAAAAAAAAAAACTCCGACGCAACGATTAAATGTCTTAACTCTCTTTGACGATATTCAAATTCTCTAGACACTGGCTGTACACACGCACTTAACACAACTGCTTACAGTTGTCTCGATCAACACTTCTCACAAAACTGTATTCACTTACATAGTCGAGAATGACGTAGCACGGACTTTTCTAGAAATCCACCTTTTCGTAAACAAACCCGGTACGTTAACAGTCTCTTGAACAGTATAGAATCGCTTTGTTCTGCCGCGCCATTGTTTTGGAGTCGCATATTCACAAGCAGTGGTGTGAGGTAGGTAGATCTTGAGCGTCTCTTTGACGACGTCTGCTGGCTAATTTGAATGGCAATGAATTTTATACCATATTTCCATCGAAAACGGCTAACTCTCCTCAAATACGTTTTAGAATTAAACAGACAAAAATATTGTTAAATACTAGAAACTTATAAAAAATTAAAAAACAGAAATACCAACTAGAGCGCTGATTAGATTCAAATTGGACATTATTTTTATGTTTTGAAGATATCTATTAAACTTTTAGGCTTATGAAGGGTGTCATTCTTCAAACTCATTAATTCTTCAGTCTGACAAGAATTTATTTGATCCAGTCTACGAAAGTTCACTCGGCAAGCTTCTGAAAAATTCTAAATTTACACGTTCTTTGAAGATCTTCGAAACTCGAGGGAAATAAGTATGAAAAATGAAAGTGCGTACAAATCCCGAAAATGTAAATTTGCCACAAAATGTTTACATACTGAAAACAAACTTGAAATTGTCTTTCTTTCCAGAGATTTAAAATCACATTTAAATATTTCCATGGCTATCCAGTGTTTTTTGCAATGCTTTGTGTTCTTTTACACATCAACTGATCACTTATTTTCTGATGCATGCTGTCTGGTTGTACGCTGATACTACTCACTGTCTGTCCTATTTACACCGGAACCGGCGTGACGTAACCTCCTTCGAGTTATTTCCACACGCAGGTGTACATGACTCAGCAAAGAAGATTCTAGAGATTGCTGGTCACTACGGTGTTGTCACGCTGTTCGATCTCATACACACAATCGCTAGGTGTCCTGTAGCCCCGGAACTCCTTTATGTTTTGTCGGCAGCACTGTTTATTGTCACGTACACGCAGTCGCTCGCCGTATCCATGGTCACTTGGCCACCTCTCGTATACTGTTGAACGACCCAACGTCATAATATGTAACTACGTTGTATTTCCTTTGTGCATTGTGTTCGTTTTAACAATTACGAGTTGTCTTTATTTTGGTGGAATATATATATGTGCCCGTCTCGATAGCGTGATGGTTAGCGTGTCTGCCTCACGTTCAAGAGGTCGCGAGTTCGAATCTCGCTTAGGGTAAGTTATACGGGTAAGGTTTTTTTCCGAGGTTTTCCCTACCTTGAGAAGACGAATGTCGGGTAACTTAAAGCTCCATGGACCTCGGGCTCATTTGAGTATCATTTTACCCATTTCATTTCATTCATTCGTCCGATATGACACAATGTTGGAGGACATAAATTTAAATATATATAATTTCACTGATGTATTGTCTTATTCTCTCACATCTAGGATCTTAACTTCAGTAATTGGAATATTTTGGTTTTCAAAAACTTCTACTCAAGTTTAATCCTCCCCTATAAATGGATTTTTAAAGCTATTTTGGATAAAAGTTTCAAAGAAGTTTAGAATTGCCCTATTCTATCTATAAATGAATTGACAAAAATGTCAGTCGGTTAGGAAATGTTTATAAATAAATATTTCATATAAATTTGGTCTTAAACTGTATTTTATAGTCATTCCAATCCTCCATTTTTCTCTATCGAATACTGTGTTCAAAAGTCACACTCCAAACCCCCAATGCATGTGAGACATTGGTTTATCCGGAAAAGTGTATTATAAATGTCAGTCTGCTACGCGTGGAATTGCTCAGAAAATATGCCACAAATATTTTAATAATGTATTATTTACGTATATGTATAAACATATACATTTGACTGGGAGCAGACATAAGCAATATTGTGCAAATATACCTGCTCGTCATTCCTTTCCAAGCCGAATCGTCATGGCCTTGTTTAGCTCTTAGCCTTAGAGGTTCGCCGAGAGAAGGTATTGATCTGCATTTAAAAATCATTCGCTCAAAAACAGCACGTTATTGTGAGGCCCTCGACGTCATCTTCTTTCAATAGCAGAAGCTTCCTCCTTTGGAGAATCTTGAGAAACACGTAAAGTGCGATGTGAAGCACGCGGGTATTCAACACGGTATCCTTTAGCAGTTGTTGGCTTTCACAGAAGTTGAATTTCATTTATCTTGTAGCTCAGCTTACCAGACGTTACAGGGAACTTTTAGAACTGGAATAGCGATTTATAAATGCAATTTCTCCTTACTGTATTCTTAATTAAATAATTGTACAGTGGTCCAGTAGATTTTTATGATTAAATGCCCTCTTTATCCTTTATAAACATAACCTAATACAGCCTCCTGATATTCCTAACGAGTGAAAAATCTCCATATTTTCAGGAAAATTAGTATGAAATATCGATAGATTCTTTCTAAATTTCTTCAGCATCCCCTCATAATGGCGGTGCCGTGTCCTCCTCTCAGCAAGGTGGTCCAGCTTCGATCCCAGGGGACAGCATGTGGGGTTTGGTGGACCAAGCGGCGTCTGGGTGGATTCTCTCCGGGTTTCATTCCACTAATTGCTCCGTTATCAATTTCCCCATAATTTCATAACATCTTCCTAATTCTTATACCCGGATAGGAGCCGACCCCCACCCACTACCTGGTTTTCTGCTTACAACTCCGTTTTCCGGTTGTGTCGACCGTGTTTACCGGTCGGAAGGATTCGAAGCGCTAAGTACGTGCTACACTCCACTGTTACACCCCAATCATGACGCCCGTGGTGGACAGAGGTAAGGGTTGTGGCGGTCGGGCGTAAGCCTTGACTCTGTTGTGCATCGGAGTTTAGTTTAGGTTTTCCCCTAACATCTTGCAAGTTCTGGAAACTGTAAGTAGCGTGAGTGAGTGAGTTGGGTTTAAGGGCCCGTCGACAACTAGGTCATTAGGGCCCAACTGTAAGTAGCGGTGAAACTACTACCGGAATGATGGCGTAGCCTTTTAGTCTATTTCACGCATGGTCCCAAATGTTTGACAGAGCTCTTTTTCAACCAATAACGTTGGTGATTCACTTGAACTTTATCAAAATCTCTTTACCACATCCTTCTTGCTTGATAATCATAGCTCCTCTTTTAACATTCTGAACAGCTCAGAACATTATCTTGCACTACAACTAATGAACACCATTCCAATGAGTACACAAATTAAGAAACAATATGCCTGTGAACAAATTTCTTCCACTCCCAACAAATTTGATAAGTGAGTATTCAATAATAACGCCTTAAATACGTTCTGTTGCAGTTAAGAAAATAATAACTTATGCCAGTTATTGCATTCTCACACAATTAAAAGTTATTTTAAAATTATTTTGTTGTTTAACGACGCTGTCAATTGCCAGGATCACATCAGCATCGCCGGTGTGCCGGATTTTATCCTCACAATAATTTTCCCACTCCAGATGGCAGCAAGTAATATTAGATGATCAAGTTGCAGTGACCAAACAAATGAATTGCGATCGCGTAGTTAAATAACGCCATTTGCATTCCGGGTAAATATAAATATTTCATTATTTTTGAACAAATCCCTTCACTTTATTCGTTATTAGTTCTAAAATACTACCCTTGATTTCTAAATTCTCTAGTTCTCTCGTTACTTCCTGACTTGTGAATTTATGAATGATTTGGAAATCACTCTTGGTCTTACCTTTAATCACAGTAGACGAATCCACAGAGGTATTTTTAGACGTGGCGAATGACCTTGCTAGGATTTGTGCAAGTGACGTCATGCAAATTTATGGTGGGGCTAACGTCTCTGCTTCCTTCCTTAAAGTAAACAAGACCCTGCTGATAATGCGAGTGGGCAATGTAGTGTTCCTGATGTTGGAGAGGTACTAACCTAAAACTCCTATGGTCAATGCAAAAGTGAACTTGACTGTAAATCACTACGCAAATATTGGCCATTTGCCACGTCTGAAACATAGTTCTACATATATACCATCTCTTTGGTTTCGTATTATCTAAAACATGCTTCCAATACCCCTAGCATAAGAGTAGGAGAAAATACTGTCGAAGCTGGTGAATACTGTAGCGTCCAGAGCAGCGAAAGAACCCCAGGTATTTTAGTGTGGCAATGTTGGAATCATTGAGTTGGAGAATCTAGATTTCAGGGTTACCAGACGTTCGGAAATTCCCGGACATGGTCTACATTTTAATTATTTGTCCGGCGTCCGGGGGGAATTCCTGAAAAGTCTCTAACGTCCTACATTTTCATAAACAAGCAATGATCGTTACAAAATGAACTGAAAACTAGGAAAATAAAAATGAACAAATGGTTCTTAGCCGAAACTGCAAATCGCAACATGACTACATCGACTGCAGCCAAAGAGCATACTCCTGCATAGGTAACATTGAACGAGAGATTGGCAACGTAGCCTTTTTCACTCCGAGAGAGTATGTTGGTGTTCTGTAGACGCAAAGAGATGATTTATTCTCGCTCATACATTTGCATTTTGGTTATTAAACAATAACGAAGTTGAAAGTAAAGGTTCTGTCTTCTAAGAGAAACAAAACTTTACAAAATTCTGCCAGTGTTTCAGATATTAAAGATTTCTTTGTTCAGACAAAGACCACACAAATCCATGGAAACAACACCATCATATGTTCGAGATGCTTTAGTAGGGTTAAGAATAGACAGGAAATGTGTAGCATTTGGAGCTACAGTACAAACACAAATGTTGGTGACATAAATTGACCAGATGGTAAAAATATATTCACCAAACTAAAGTCATATTAATTGCGAGAGATTAATTCTTCAGAGAAGTATGACTGACTGTTGACGGACATATTTAACATTGTATGCTTCAGCATTTTAAGCAAATATAAATGCATATGGCCATGCATATAGAAATAGCATTTAAACCATAACTTAACAATGTTTTTGCATGAACTGATAATGTCCTACATTTTTCTTAAATGTCCTACATTTTTCTTAAATGTTCTACATTTTTAGTTTGTCTACTGCGTATAATAAATAGAGGAAGTATTGTATTGCACCCAAGAATTCGATGTAGAGATTTCACCGGAAATATATGTTTTGAGGTCCGCTGAACACCAAAAAAATCATTTTAGAAAAAGGTCCGTGTGTGTCCGTCTGAGTGTGTCAGTGACTCTGTCAGTCTGTGGACAGCATAACTTAAAAACGAAAAGTCGGTTAAAAACCAAATTTGATATTTAAGTTTAATGTCATTCAGGGATGTGACACGAAGATTTTGTGGAAAATTGTTCCATCCTAAACTACCCTGCACATGGAAAATTTTTCGAAAAATTTTATTTTCTCTAAAATGGCTCGAACAATTTTGATTAAAATGCCATATGCTTGCAATATTGTTATAGCAAACGAAGTGTATGTTTTGAATTTTCTGACTATAAGTTATGTAGTCCTGTTTACTCTGGATGACTTTTGCAAAACTGGTAAACTGTAAGAAAGAGACAAAATCTTACTATACAAAAATGTTGATCTTGCTAAAACACATAATTTATGTCCAAATAAATTTTTTGTAGAGTGAATAATTTCGGAGATACTCCTTGTTATTTGTGTGAGTTTTGTAAAACTTTCGTCAAATGGAACACCGTTATTCATGCTTTTATATGTTAACCATGCAAAGAGAACGAAATTTGAAAGCTTTAAAAGATATGACTATCGCTCAAAGCCTACTGTATTCCCATATTCCTCTTGCACCTACAAGGAAATAAGCAATAACATAATTTCTACAAATGTTTATCTCGACCAACATGAAGATACAGGAATAAAAGTTTGTATGAATCGTTAGTACAAGAGTAGAGAAAGTTATGGGAGCGCAATACATCATATTTTTTAGAAATGTGCCCTGCTTTTCCATAAAATAATCTGGAAACACTTATCTAGATTAACAGAACGCTGACGCCTCACAGTGAAGGTGAAGTATTTAAGCTGGCCGAATGGAGATCACCTCGAAACCCGAACTTTGCGACCAGTGTTTTTGTAATCTGCGTACAACAAACAACTTCACCGCCATCCTCACTAAATTTTCCTTGCCGCCGTAAACCACCGCATGTCAGCACCCCCTGCACCACTCATAAACGAGTGCTCTCTCCGAGCTGTGTCACTCTTGAAGCGCCCGGTATTTCCCGAGCCATTGCAATATTAAGTTTCCTCATTTCATGCCTCAATTTAAAATCAAAAGTAAAAGAGGTTCAAAACATTTCAGCTTAGTAACACAAGTATATTTAGAAACAATTCTCTATGGTATGTCAGTGTAAAATATCTAACAAACTAGCAGACCTATGTCTATGAGACAGGAACAGTTGAAATATTGCAGGTTTGTTAAAGTACGACATCCTCTTCAAGGTCCGATATCATGTAATTAATACTTGTTAGTTTTCCGATGCATTCCCGCTGAATTTTTATGCCTTCTCTTTAGAGGCGTATCCCCTTCTCTGGCGAGCATTAATGCCATTGATTTTGAGGTAACTCTCAGTTTGGAACCCTCGCAATAGGTCGATAAAGGTCCATATATCAGGATATATAGCTACTGAATACAACCTTGAGTTTACTGGAAGATTCTCACGTATGAGTATTTAGCATTTCACATATGGAAGTGATCGTAAGACACCCACTGAAGAAGTCTATGACATTTGGCGTTTTTTTATCAAAAAAATCCAAAAGGACGAGGAAAAAAAAGGTATCGTCTGTATTCACTAATCACTATCCGAACATATGTTAATAAAGGTGATTCTTAAGATTGTTTATTTTAATAGCTTTATCTAAACCTATTCTGAATGTTGTGCAATCAGAACATACTGGCAATAAGAAGATACCGAGATGAAAATAAAGTTGTCTGTATTATTACAGGTAGAAAGCTGAAATACCTGTGTTGTTCGTAATAACAGTGAAAACACTTCTACCAATTTTGACCCAGTTTTGTACACAATATTAACTAAATTTGATTGTATTGTGTCGCGGCGCACAACAATGGACGGTAGGGGTCATGCTTCCTCACACCACATACTAGATTCGGCGCGTATCAAAGGTGCTCAAGATCAGGCTGCCTCGTGCGACTGTTTGTGAACACGTGATAACAGAGCGGCAACACAAAAGGTTTTCGAGGTTATTGGCCTTGTCTCCGGTGGTTGGCGTATTTGTAGAGATTCCAGAAAAGGTGAAGTTCGAGAAAGGCAGTGTTACGTCATCCTCGCTATATAAGGAGGGGAGGTGTCAGTTTTTAGTAGAGTAGTTTTGCGTCGCCGGATTTTCTTTAAACTCTTTGTGTCGTATCCTTGGAAGATGCTGAACTTAAATGCGAAGTTTGGTATTTAATCGACTATTCGTTTATTCTCTTTATCTATCCGCCCGTCCCTCCCTCTCTCCGTCGCTCCCTTCCTTCGCCCCTCCGTCCGTCCGTTCCTCCCTCCCTCCACCCATCCATCCACCCGTCCCTCCGTCCCTCCGTCCCTCCGTCCGTCCGTCCGTCCCTCCGTCCCTCCGTCCCTCCGTCCCTCCGTCCCTCCGTCCGTCCGTCCCTCCGTCCCTCCGTCCGTCCGTCCGTCCCTCCGTCCCTCCGTCCCTCCGTCCGTCCGTCCGTCCGTCCCTCCGTCCGTCCGTCCCTCCGTCCCTCCGTCCCTCCGTCCCTCCGTCCCTCCGTCCCTCCGTCCCTCCGTCCGTCCGTCCCTCCGTCCGTCCGTCCCTCCGTCCCTCCGTCCCTCCGTCCCTCCGTCCCTCCGTCCCTCCGTCCCTCCGTCCATCCGTCCATCCATCCGTCCATCCATCCGTCCATCTGTCCATCCATCCATCCATCCATCCATCCATCCATCCATCTTCCATTTTTTCAGGGTGTCTGAAAACACCTATTTCTGATGAAATCTGGATATCGACTTTTTGATATAATGCCTCCTCTACCTACTATGCAGGATATAGAAGTAAAAAAAAAAATGAATTCGATATTATTAATTAGCTTGCAAAATGTTATGGGTTAGATGATATATTTCGACATATTAAAACATTTTTCCTGGTTTTTATACTTTTATACCAGGGAAAATTTGGTTTAAAGGAGCGAGTTTCATATCCTTTCGTAGAATTCAAGCACATTTTAAAGTTTTATTAGAGCTCCAGTTTTCATACGAAAGCCAACTGTGATTAACAGTTTTTGCCACAGTGTGTGTGTACAGAACGGAATTTCCAAGCGAAAACATTCATCAGCGCTAATGCTACGCATTATTCAAGCGTAAAATGTGCCTGGAGTAACTTGTGTTTGACGTGCTTCGACATGAAGCATTGTTTGATTTTAGGTAGGTATACAAACAATCTTTCACCGTACGAAATGCGAAAATTTAATTGCTGGGGCAAGCGAAAAAGAGACGAAATAAAAAGTTTTGGGTAGAACGGAATCATGTGCCAATATTTATTTATCAAGTTATCGCAATAACCTGCTTTTCAATGCGAAAATTTGCACAATCGTACCTTTCCTGGCCTTACCGAGTACGGACCCACACACAGTGAAAGCACATTTTATAAATGTTACAGCAAATTCAAAGTCTCCAGTTGATGTGCTGATTGTGTCGATAAGTAAAATCGATGCCTTCTATATATTACCTGTCGTAACTTCTGAATAATTCCGCTCGCTTCATTTCTATTTGCGTTCCTAAGAGCATATTTTCGATATTCGACTGTTAAGCCAGTATAGTTCATTGCTTGTTGTGGATAGGAGAATACACTCCACACTAAAAAAAAAACACGAACCTTATATAAATGTTTGTTTGTTCCTTATAGGCTGATATGCCATTCATCCGATTGCGATGAAAATTGGCAAATCTAAAAGTTTTTTACTAGAGAATTTTTTATACCATTCATTTTACTATGCAACGTATTACTATCACAATCCGCTCTTCTCTAATTAACCTTCAACATACAATTTATAAAATATTCTATTATTGAAAT
The DNA here is from genome assembly GCA_030765045.1 of Tenodera sinensis. Classification (NCBI taxonomy): domain Eukaryota; kingdom Metazoa; phylum Arthropoda; class Insecta; order Mantodea; family Mantidae; genus Tenodera; species Tenodera sinensis. The sequence goes on from CM060969.1 coordinate 104,740,553, forward strand.
AGAAATGCAATGTATTACATTCACACACTTTTCGCTACTCACTTTTCTTTTACGAAACACAACCACACTACTTTCTCTACTCTCACTTCTACAAACGATACGATGTTTAAAACGAAGTACATGGCAATCAATCACATAGTTTTCTCTATACTTCTTTTATGTAACACATTAACATCTTATATATTCGCTCTTTAACATACACTTCATACAATTTTCCATATTATTAAAATACAAATGCAACGTATTGCATTCATATGGTTTTCTTAACTCACTTTCCTTTTACGTAACACATTCACATGTATTTCTCCTCTCGCTCTTCTACAAACAATTCATGCACTTTTCTATATTATCGAAATAGAAATGCAACTTATTACTTTCACACTTTTCTCTCTACTCGCTTTTCTTCGTGTGATATTTGCAGTTGTTCAACAATGATTTTGCATAGTGTCTTCTTATTTATTTGGTTTAATTTTTATTCCTTAATAGTATTCTAAGAGTTTTAATTAAATTTTTGTTCAACTGAGTTAAATAATCCTTTTCAAATGTCTCCAAAGAGACACAAGGTATTGGGGAAGTGCAATCTAACTCCAAAAGCTTTAGGGATAAATCGTCAAACCACGGGCAACGGCGGGTATTTCAGGTAGTTAAAAAGAACTTGTTTACTGAAATATTATGACATTTTCTCTAGTTACTCTTGTATTTCATATTGTGTTCCACTCAAAAAGTCCATAATCCGTAGTTATCCGAAAATGTAAGATAAGAGGTCGATTGTTTTATTCCAAAAAGTGACATTTTTACTTTCTCTAAGTAGAGGAAGTATTGTATTCCACCCAAAAATTCGATATATCGAGATTTCACCGGAAATATATGTTTTGAGGCTCACTGAATAAAAAAAAAAAAAAGCATTTTTAGAAAAAGTCCGTGTGTATGTGTGTCTGTGTGTCTGTGGACAGCATAACTCAAAAACAAAAGGTCAGTTAAAAACCAAAGTTGGTATATAAGTTTAATGTCTTTCAAGGATGCGACACGAAGATTTTGAAGAAAATGGCCCCACCCTAAACTATCCTTTACATGGAAATTTTTTTGAAAATTTTTATTTTCTTGAAAATGGCTCTAAAGATTTTGATTAAAATGTCAAATGTTTAAGATATTTGTATGGCAAATGAAATGTACATTTTGAATTTTCTGGCTATAGCCTATGTAGTCCTATTTACTCTGGATGACTTTTGAATAAGTCGTAAACCGTAGATGGACAAAATGTTACTATACAAAAAATGTAGGTCTCGCTAAAATACAATTTATGTATAAATACATTTTTTGTAGAGTGAACCATTTCGGAGATATTCCTTGTTATTTGTGCCAGTTTCGGAATACTTCAAACTTTCGTGAAATGGAACATCATTGTTCATTTTTTTATATGTTAAGCGTGCAAAGAGAACAGTATCTCTAAGCTATAAAAGATTTGACTATCGCACAAAGCCTACTGTATTCTATTGCACCTACGAGGAAATAAACAATAAGATAATTTGTACAAATGTTTATCTCAACTAACACGAAGAAGATGTAGTAAAAAGAGCTTGTAAGAATGGTTAGTACAAGAGTAGAGAAAGTCATGTGAGTGCAACACATGAGATTTTTTCTAGATTACTCCGTGTAAGGATAAGGACTTCTCATATATTTCGTTTCAACTAAAGACACTGAGGAGCTAACTACATTTTATTTTATGAACAAACTACTCTGAAGAAATCGAACTGATGAAAACAAAATGCTCCGTATCTTAGAATATATTCCAGTAAAAGAAATAAAAGTGTTAGTCTAATTGTTTTAAAAACTGCATTTAGGTAAGTACAGAAATTTTTAACGTTGTTGTTTTATAGTTTTCTGGGGAAAGCTTATTGTATGTGTTTAGAAGAACGGAGTTTCGAGATTCTCTGGACATTTAACTTGAGAACTTGGACCCATTTTTATGCTCATTAGCTGTAGTCTAACAGTCTAACGTGTTCTTAAAGTTTGATACCAGAAATAATAATAATAATAATAATAATAATAATAATAATAATAATAATAATAATAATAATAATAATAATAATAATAATAATAATAATAATAATAATAATAATAATAATAATAATAATAATAATAATAATAATAATAATAATAATAATAATAATAATAATAATAATAATAATAATAATAATAATAATAATAATAATAATAATAATAATAATAATAATAATAATAATAATAATAATTAATAATTAATAATAATAACAACAATAAGAATTATAAAATTTACCTTCAAATGTCTCTAAAACGGAACATAAAGTAGAACGAAGCAAAACGGGTATGGCAAAGTAACGTTTAACTTCCATTCAAATATTTATTTTTATGCAGTATTAGCATTAAAACGATTTATTATGATGGCATAAGTCATGCGAAATTATCCTATTTCTGGCACCAGTGCCAGAAAATGAATGCCGTAATTATCGTGGTAACAAGACAACAATGACGTCATCACCGCCACAATCTAATTTTCTCCAATGTGCCTGTAAGACAGCCATGGGCGGAACGCGTGTTGTGATTAGACTGTAATAGTAGCCTTGACTTGGAATAGCGCTGGTTTCACGTCTCCTACCTCAAGCGTGTGTTCTGTGTCAAGCAGGTTGCAATGTGCAGGGGTTTGCCCACCGCTCCTGTAAGAAAACCTGCATAATTACCAGATCTGGAAAAAACATGCCAGTAAGGTGGCTTCATTAGTCAAACTAGCGCTTTTTTCCATTCTCCATCCATAAAACTTTTCATGTTATTTTTCGTAAATATCTTTTTTATTTTATTATTATTATTATTATTATTATTATTATTATTATTATTATTATTATTATTATTATTATTATTATTATTATTATTATTATTATTATTATTATTATTATTATTATTATTTTTTTTTTTTTTTTTTTTTAAATAATAAACTCACAGCACTCTTAGCTTCGTTCAAAATGCCAAGCGAATTACAATCCATATTTTCAAGAATTTAATCATTACCTGGCATTTTCTTTTATAAGTGTTGAAGCAAATGACAATCAGCTTAGGAACCATACTACGTCATACATCTATGATCTCTGACACATTATAATTTGTAATTTAGCAAATTTATTAGTTATTTTATTACTAAAATTGCGTAAAATATTGTACATAACACGTGTATAATCTTTTGATTCAGCGAAAGCTCACGCGCTGAACATATAGGTACTCGTATCACAATCAGCCAAACTATACACCAGTTACATAAATAACCAATAGGTACTAATAGGCTCGTATATAGAAGCCTAAATGCTTCAATTTCAAAGTGAACTCCATTAAAACGCAGAACCTCTCCATTGTATTTTACCTGTGGGTTTTGAAGACTTACTTACGGAGCTCTAATTCAGTAAATGAGACTTTTGCATATTTTGAAAGAATTTGTCTTCTAGGTAACATATAGGATGGAAGTGAAATGATCCGTTAGGCTTTAACTGCGAATTTCTCATGTTGTGAATAACAAGAAAGTCTAATACCAAAATGTTGAAAAGTTTATAGTTTTCTAGAAAAAAAAAATTATCCAAAAATTTATCATCACCTGGCTCAATTATTATTGATTGAAGATTCTTGATTTATGGCTGTATTTATAGAAAATTGAATAAACGACAACTTTTTCCTTTGACGTATTTCAATAGATTCAGTGGTTTTTGTGTAAATTAAATTTAAATAAACCGCGATTATTTGCCTTTTTGTTGCAACAAATTGTAGGTTTTTAAAATTTAATTTACACAAAAATCGTTGACTCTATTGAAATACGCCAAAGGAAAAAAGTTGTTGTTTATTCAACTTTCTATGAATATAGCCATAAATCAAAAACCTTAAATCAATAATAATTCAGGCAGGGGATGATAAATTTTTTTGATGAAAATATTTTTTTCTGGAAATCTATAACCTTTTCAACATTTTGGTATTAGACTTCCTTGTTATTCACAACATGAGAAATTCGCTCTTAAAGTCTGACGGATCATTTCACTTCCACCCTGTACAGAATGTAAATAATTGTAGTTGATAAAGTAACTTTAAACAGCTTGGCTCCTAGATAAAATCAAGTATTTTGATGTTACAGGACAAAATGAAAAAATGTATTGTTTTAATACAAATACATTCACAACCATAATGAACAAACCTATTGTTATGCGGTAAGTGCGTATATTGCTATATTGGAGTCAAGGAAAAGTCAGTAAGATTCTAAACTTCCACGTATTGACTTTTTTGTATGATCTAATTTAAAATTAAATACGTTTCAACACAATGTTTTTATTGAATATTAACTTTTCTTCTTATAATTCAGATTTCAACGAAAATTTGGGTTCAGCTGACCTTTTTTTTATCTTCGATTGCTTTTTAGTATTTTTCTTCATAATAAATTGCTACGTTCCTAATGTTTCGACTATAAACAAGAATATAATAGTAGAAATGCTAACCGATTAAAGCCTTTGATGTGGTACAAAACACCGTTCCGTTTCAGAAGGACTTGGAAAACACTTATTTCGGATAGATAGAGAACTGTATCTGTTTTATTTTACTTCCCACGTGTCACGCTGTGAACAATCAGTTTTGGGGAACGATGTGGGAGTTTTAATTCCTTGACATGACAACACTCATCGCAGAAAATATACGCTGCTCTAAAATATTTTTATGGAGGTTTCGACTTAAATTACCACCAATTGACATGAACTAATTATAAACCAAGGGCTGTGAAACACTGAAAATTGCATCTGATAGCTCTTAAGGATACTCTGGTTGAACTTTCTTCAACTTCCAATAAATTTGACTGAAATATTGTTACGATTTGTTTAACTTAGTTTTAGAAGAAAATTCATTTTTAAACATGAAACTCGAATCTCACATGAAATAAATGTTTACATATTATTCCTAGAATATAGTTATTTACAATGAAGTATTAAATGTGTCATCATTAAAGTTTTTCTGAGAAAGTAATCAAGTACTTTACTACCTTTAATTTCCTAAACACCAATTATTCATTAAATTACTAAGCTCTTTGTACAAAACTCTACTTAATATGAAGAAACGGTTCTTTAAGATTTCTTCAATTATTTTAAAACATTTAAAACTATGTTAAACAAAAATTGCATCATTATTAGGAACATTTCATGTTGGCAAAAATATAAGAAAACAAGATTACCCAAAAAAAATTGTTTTAAAATTTCACGCGCATTATTATTGGCTAGAAATATAAAACCTCATATGGATCTTAAATTTAAAATATTTGGTTTTTTTCTATAAAAGTGTTGAAAATGTGCTCTGTTTCTCCAAAGTTTGTTCAAAAATTCAATTTCCAGTATCCTATTTGTGTGATTATGTACATGTACGAATAGAATCGAAGATATATAGTAATTGGGTATCTTATACAAGTAAGTATAAATATCCCTTCAACATCAATTTAACCAAATAAATAATATTTTATATATTTTTATAAAGGTTCTTATTCAATCAGGGATTAATATTAGTGTGGAAACACCTATTCACTTCCTAACGTGATTCAAAACGCAAACTAATGAACTTTCGGATTTCACACACAGCGGAATTGGGTTGGAATTCCGTTAAAGGTATCTTTGGGTTCTTGAGTTAAATTAAGACTTGAGTTCATTTTTCATTCATCATTCGATATGATCTCTTTGATTGAAAACGTTAAACTTGCATTAGAAAAAAAATCTAAAATAGCATTCCTGCACATTGCATTTATATGGTTTTTCTATAACATTTTCCCTAATAATGACAGGAAGCATTCGTACTGTGTACGATAATACAATAATGAAACTGAACAACTTCAAAATGTTGCATCAAATTAAATAATGTACTAAGCATGACTATCCAAGTAGAAATTTCGTGATACTTCTAAAGCAAACATACTAAACTCGAGCTAATTAATTGTTTTATGAAAAGTCAACTCGTTTTGAAAGTTTTGCAAGCGTAAAACTCTTAACTTGTAATTAACAGAATAATCAGTAAAGTTTTCATCAACTTTTGCTGCTCGGAGGTATAACTCTAGACAATGCATCTTTGAGGAAGTTCTTACTGGAGTGTTAGTAAAAGCAAAAGATCAGCTGTCTCATTCAAAACCATCTGGGCTATGTATGCCAGAACATCAAAGTAGCGTAGTTTACGGCGGTAACAGCTCGTTTTGATTTAAATAGCTTTTCATAAAGAATATTAAATTAACGTTCTGGGGGAATTTAAAAACTTCCGTTACATCTCGGGAACAATGCGATGGTTATTACTCGAAACGAGCGCTCAAATGAACCGGTGTTTCTTGCCAATGTAAGGGTAAACCTCGCAAAATCATATCTAGACAGTTGGCGCCAACCCTCCGGATTACTGATAAAAACGATAACGTTTATACCATAGAAGTGGACATCATTTCCAACTCGATGTATACATGAAATGCGTTGTTTTTCTTGCCTTTGCTATCACCGTTGTTATTAATGTATTTATATCAAAACGTACTTGTTTGGTTCTACTTGGGGTTACATTATTGTGACTTTCATAGTGGAAGCATCATCCTCTAGGTCAGCATTTCTAAAGAGGCTACGACATTCGAAGTGTATAAGTTTCGCTGTTAGTTAAACTGTTAATCAAAGTTTGCATTTTGGCCGACTTTCCACTTTCATATTCTTAACCAGACTTAGATGCTAATTATTTATAGCTTTTCCACATTCAAAGCTACTACAGAAATAGAAAGCGTTCATACATAGTAACCCTCTCGAAAACTGAAGACAGAACAATGAAGCTGGCTTAAAATTTGTCCAAAAATTAAAGAAGAAGCTATTTTATTATTGGTGCGAAGTCACTTTAAGATGCTTTAACAATTGTCACAGTGTTTGTGACAAGTTATTTACATAACTATAATTTACGGCAATAAATCGGCAGCAACAATTCCCAAGTAATACAAAACACAGTATGTGTTTATAAACATCGTATTTGTGGGGAAATTGAATGCTGACAAAAGCGTCTAAATGTGGTTTTTAGTCTACGTTGTTAGTAACTACGGGGCAAGGAAGCATCCCCCATGGCCATGCACAGCGTAGACTGACTGACTGACTGACCTGGACAGCCGGGGTAGCGTTGGTTGGGATGCTGGTGCTCGCCGCGCCGTGAGTCGAGGACCTCAGCCAGCCAACTGGCCCGAGACCGTGCGCTGTGCGGGTCACATCGATACCACTCGCGCAGGCGTAAGCAACCCCTGCGCCGCCACAGAGGCCCATTGTTGAGCCACAATCAATATGTCACGTCCTCTACCAACAATTAAGTGTTGGTTCCTGAGTTTTGTAATTCTACAACTTCTTTCTTCAACCGCTATCTTATTCCAAAAGTTCATCCTGCTTCACTGCAAAAGAAAGAAAGAAAAACTAAAAACATTTCTTGCATTGTTTACATGCATCCATAGCATAAATGTTATAAATATACAAGAAAAATAAACAAATGTGAGAATAAAATCTAAAGCTCCTAATTTTATAAGGCAGAAAAAATTGTGTGTAGGTATAATTGTGTATATGTAATTTCAAAAATCACTCAACCGATTTTAACAACTTCACAGATGAAAACCCCTATTCTTTATGACGGACAGAGACCATAAACTATTATAACTTCAATTAATAAATAACTAAAAGATTAAAAGGAATATACGACGCCTATACACTAGAACACGAATATTTTGTCGAGATTGCCATGGAGTAGAAAATAGAGCCTTTACTCCACAGTAAAATAGTGCTAGATCTACCGATACTTCATTTCAAAAAATGTAGCAACTAAGAAATCAGAACACGCAGTTTACAAAAAGAGAATCGAATCTACGATGCGCATGCGACACCAATAACAAACTGTTTGAATAACCCTTCCGCTTTGCTTTATTTTCTTTTTATTTACTCTACCAAAACTACGGTTCAACAATTTTGATGACCTAATAAATGGTAGAGTTACCGGTAGCATTGGTAAGGAAAGAAACACAACAAAAAATACAATAAACTAAGATATGCAATCAGAAAGTCAAATATAATGATGTCCAAAAACTGTGATCATGACTATGGTCTCTGTGATCAAAATAAAAATCGGACTTTTCGGTACAAAGTAACATTACTCGTGGTCAATATCAGCTTCATCGATCTGAAGAGCTTCCAAAGATTTTTGAAGACACTAATAATCCGTAGGTTAAGTGGCCCTACCGTCTCTCAGTGTCGAGAAGGTCCAAAGTTCAACGCTTCCGGTTTCTAGAGGAATCTAGTAAAACATGATCAAACAATTTGAACAACGTGATTGATATGAGGTAACGCCCCATAAATATGCAACACTTACACCCCCTAGGACTTACAAGCTAGTGCCTAGAGTCGGGGAGCAGACAGAGTGAAGACCTGGAAGTGGGTGGTCAGCCAGCCTCAAGGTATGATAGTGAGGAAGAGGATGATATGAAATGTAGGCGAAATCGACGAATGGGGAGGTAATAATGCAGCAGTTGGTGGAATGAGTGGCGGGGGAACCCGGAGAACCCGGAGAAAACCCGCCAGACGCCGCTTCGTCCACCACGAATACCACATGTAGGTCCCTGTGATCGAACATGAGCCGCCTAGGTGGTAGCCAAACGGTCTAACCGCTCGGGCACGGCGCCGCCCAGGGTAGGTTCTTCACTGACCAATTCTACTAGGAAAACTACCATAGTCTACGCCCGGCAGCCTACAGCAGTTTTACAACAGTTTTAACTCTATTATGTTGCGCGGGGTTAAGGTCGTTAGCAGGACATACTAAATTAATTTTATAGAGGAAATTACTGACATATCAGTCAACCACTGTTTTAAAATTAACATGAAAATAGTATGTTGCCCAATGGTCTCAGACTATGCGTTCCCTTTTTTTTTTTTTTTTTTTCCTCCAAAGGCAACCTGTTTGTTGGCTGTGCAGAAACTTCATATTTATTAGCATCACCTCTATGTCATTGCAGGTATACGTTAGGAGTTTCTGCATTGTGTTAAATGACGTAGCCTTTATTTTATTAAACAACTATGATTCCAAAAAGAAGGTACCAAGGTTTAACCTGTTATACTACTAAACTAAACCCCGGCGCGACAGCCCGCAAGGGGCCAAGGCCTACCGCCCAGCCGCTGCGTCCCCCACCTCTGCCCACTACAGGCGTCATTGGTGAGGTGCAGTATTGGAGGGTGGGACGTGGTCAGCGCCCCGAGTCCTCCCGGCCGGTTATGCGGTCTTCTAGACCTGGGGCCGCTACTTCTCTATCAAGTAGCTCTTCAATTGGTCCCCCCGGGACCTAACGAGGCTGAGTGCACCCCGTGCCAGACCTCCCAGAGGGGATAAAATCCCCATGCTGGTACCGGGGATCGAACCCGGGTCCTCCGCGCCAGAGGCAAGCGCGCTACCAACTGCGCTACGGAGGCGGTCATTTAACCTGTTATACTGATCTAAAAAAATACTTGACCATATCGGCCGAGGATATTTCCACCACTTACAGGCTATGCAGTAATTCCAGTACTTGAAATACTTGAAATACCGTCAGACGTTTCGCCAATACTTCACAATTCTTTAGACGATTGTCCATTCGCTATTAGGAATAGCCAACTATCTAGGAAATTACAAGTATAAGCGTTAAAGGAAGCATCAACAATAAAACTCCTGTTAAAGTTTAGTATAGGAGAACTTTGTCACTTATGCCGCTTTTCCCACGCAGGTTACCATGGATACTAGAGAATTAGCTTATTCCATATGCATATAAGCTGACTGTTTCCCAGCTTCTTACGTCTCTCACGCTGAAAATTAAGTGACGCCAGCAAACCAAGCATCTTTAATATGCATTTTACAATTATCTAAGTCTGAGGCAAGGGTTACGTTTATGTTGTCTCTATACAAGCAGTTTAAGAAAATTATAGTTTTGTATATTGTAGTCTACTAAGAATTAATACGTATTTTACTACTACACTTATAAAATGAGTTAAAAAGGTGACATTAGGTTACGTTAGCTCTATATAATCATTTTTCAGGAAAACTAGTTTTATATTGCAGCCCACTAAGAACTAACAGACTAAACTGGCACCAAAATCCTATGGATCGTTGTACAACAACCTACTAAAGAGCGGGTAGAGAAAAATTAAATTAATTAATTTATTTTTCAAGTTGAAAAAGTAAGCCAGTACAAGGCAAGCCGAGTCAGTTGTGGTTTGACTAAACTTTCGCTAAGAAGATTGAGGCCACGCCAGCGATGACGTTCACCGCAGAAACGTCTGAACATCAAAACGCCAGCAGACCACGGCTTATCAGCCCGGAAGAATCCACTGTTCATTAATTTTCTATATAACTGAAATACAAATGCAACGTATTACATGCACGCGGTTTTCTTAACTAACTTTACTTGTACATAACACATCCACATGTAATTTCTCTTCTCACTCTTCTACAAACAATTCATAAACTTGTATATATTACCGAAATAGAAAAGCAACGTATTATATTCACAGGGTTTCCTCTACTCGCTTTTTTCCTGTGGTATTTGTGGTTGTTCAACACTGCTTTTGCGCAGTCTTCCCGGTGTTTTTATTTATTTATTTAATTCAGTTTTTCTTTCTTAGAGCATCCTAAGAGTTTTAATTAAATATTTGTTTAAGATATTAGGCAATAGTTTTTAAATGTCTCCAAAGAAACAAACACAAGGCTATTGAATAAGTACCATCTAAGCCTAAATCTTGTAGGGATAAATCGTCAAAACATGGGCAACTAGTGGGTACTTCAGCTAGTGAGTAATACCAGGTGGCCCACTCCAGCCGGCATGGGGTCAGTAGATAACTCTTCGTGCGTTAAAAGAGTTGCAGGAATCACGGGGGTAAATTCAGCCAGTGGCGTACGTGAACTTTGTTCTGCTTGTCAGAAAAGCGGGCGGGATGCCAGGCTAGCGTGTGTAGCGCGTGATAATAGACAAGAATAGTCTTGGAATATTTTCCACTTCATTTATAGAACTTTATTTTCTAGGGAATAAACTCATTCCTATATATGCTGCTATTGTCTAAAATTACGGATTACAAATTGTAAATTTCCGATATGTGTGTGTGTTTGCTTTATTTGCATAATTCGAAATTTAGACAAGCTTTTCTACCACGCATCTATTAGGTAGAGGAAGCATTCTATACCACTCAAATGTAGCATATCGAAATGTTAATGGTAATAAAGGACCAGCTTTAGAAAGAGAAGCCATATTGTATGTGTTTGGAGAACAGCATTACCTACTCAAAAACAAAATATCTGATAAATACCAAACATGATATTGAAGTTCAGTGTCTTTCATTTGAGTTACGAGGCCAGCCGTTTGTCTTGAATTGCAAATACTCTATAAAGGATTACTCATTATTATTCTGTTATACAGTTAAAAACCATAGATATACACAAACACTTATATAGGATAAATGTAGTGTTCATTAAATACACGTACAATATATATCAAATACAGTTTTACTTTCTCTACTGGTAAGTAGGGAGAGTATTGTATTCCACCCAAAAATTCGATGTCGAGATTTCACCGGAAATACATGTTTTGAGGCCCCTTGAATAAAAAAAAAATCATTTTTAGAAAAAGGTCCGTGTGTGTGTCTGTGTGTCAGTCTGTGGACAGCATAACTCAAAAACGAAAAGTCGGTTAAAAACCAAAGTTGGTATTTAAGTTTAATGTCTTTCAAGGATGCGACACGAAGATTTTAAAGAAAATAGTCCCACCCTAAACTGCCCTTTACATGGAAAATTTTGATTTTCTTGAAAATGGCTCTAACGATTTTGATTAAAATGTCATATGTTTGAGATATTTTGATGACAAATGAAATGTATATCTTAAATTTTCTGGCTATAGCCTCTGCAGTCGTATTTACTCTGGACGACTTTTGCATAACTGGTAAACCGTTAGAGATAGACCAAATTAAACTATACAAAACATGTAGATCTTGCTAAAATACACAATTTATGTCTCAATAAATTTTCTTGTAGGTTGAACCATTTCGGAGATATTCCTTGTTATGTGTGTGAGTTTCGGAAAACTTAGAACTTTCGTGAAATGGATCATCGTTGTTCATTTTTTTTATATGTTAAGTGTGCAAAGACAACAGAATCTCAAACATTTGACTATCGCACAAAGCCTACTGTATTCTAACATTCCCCTTGAACCTACAAGGAAATAAGCAATAAGATAATTTGTACAAATGTGTATCTCAGCTATCAAAAAAGAAGATATAGGAATAAGAGTTTGTAAGAATGGTTAGTACAAGAGTAGAGAAAGTCATGTGAATGCAACTCATCAGATTTTTTTCATAGTTCTAGTGTTTCTCGTGATTTGTTTTTGTATGTTTAACCTGTACCACGTTGAAGCTTACTCCAGCACACTCTAATAGGATTGAAAATGCGCGATTTTTCTTTCTTTCTGTGCATGAGCTGGTTACTAACCAAAGCCGAATTTGCATGTAAACAACTGAATGTTTTTCCACATGCTGCATTTAAATAAGCTGCTATATTGCTTGAAACGATTTCCAAACACCTGCGGTAATTACTCTAAAGTTTGTAGAAGGATTAGACCAGGGTTACTCAACAAGCGAGCACACGCTCACTTCCCCTACACATTATTCCCCCCACCACCGACCAAGCATCAGACCTAGGAGTTAGAGACGGATGGCGCGAAGTAGGGCGAATATTTTTGTTTTCGAGATGAAAAAAAAATATTTTCTTGTTTAACGACGCTGTCAATTGCCAGGATCACATCAGCGTCGCCGGTGTGCCGGAATTTTGTCCCGCAGGAGTTCTTTTACATGCCAGTAAATCTACTGACATGGAGCTGTCGTTTTTAAGCACACTTAAAAATCATCGGCCTGGGCCGGGTTTGAACCCGCAACCTTGGGATCCGTAGGCCAGCGTCTAACCAACTGAGCCACCCAGACCGACATTTTCGAGATGAAGATGATAATGTTAAGTGCTTGGTTTGTCAGACTGGTAGTTGCAGATTTATGCCATTTCTCTTGCTCCCGTTCCGTGTTCACGATAAACGTTATTCTCCTGGAAAAATACAACGAACTTTTGAAGCAACTGTAAGACACATTCTCTTCATAATTTGAAGACCTGAAAGCATTTGAAACCAAAATCCAATTGTTTTGCACTTTTGAATTTTCCATGTAGTGAGGCTTCACACGAGCTACAAAATATGAGACTACTTGCATTGCAGAATTCCTTGAGCGTAAAATGTTCAAAGAAAAAAGGGTGGGAATTAGTTAGGTAACTGCACTGCTGTATCAGAAATTGCGTTCGTTTGCATCTAGTTTAATGGCAGTCTTTGGCTCCACTTATACTTGGGAACAAACATCTTTAAAAATCAACTACCTTAAAAGTGAGTATCGCAGCAAGATAAGTGCACATCACCTTGCTTATCTTTTAAGACTGTGCACTTCATTGTTTGCTCCAAATATTGAACACCTGAAACGTAAATCGTGCCAAAAAAGTAGTCCTCAGAAACATCGGAGTTAATCAGGAGTAGGATATGAATTTGTACGTCTTTGATTTCCTGTACGTAAGAATCACGGCACAGTGCCGCCACTGGAACTTAGTAATCACGGATAAATGCGCCATCCGCCATGCGAATGGAAGGAGGTGATTTCAACCTCCCCTTAAGTGCCTGTAGTTGAGCACCGCTGAATTATACTCTCACACCAATACAACTATAAAGTTTTGATTTTCGACAAAAGCAGATGTTAGGATCGAACCAGTACACTGAATGAAATCCTTAAGGGGACAAGGTAGTGATTCGTACACGATTTCAATATTTCAAAACATAACTTTAGTTGAGGATATCTAAGCTTCTACTGCTCACATCAAAATTTAATTTGGGATGAATATTTAGTAATTCATTGTGATTACATTGATATAGAGAACATCAAAACAATTGTTTAAAATGGGCATGTAATAAGGCAAAAACTGATAACATGTTTCTGAAAAAATATAATATATATAGTACTAACGGTACAAATTCCTTCTACAACATTCAAGCCTATGAGTTGAGACTTTTGTAGTGCACTAGGCAATGTGTATTCATAACTGTTAACCTAAATTTACTTAAATATCTCTGGCTATATTTAAAAGAAAAAATATTTAACTTTTGTAAAAAAAAAAAAGTAAATTTTTTTGGCACAAATATTTTTTTTTTTTAATTTTCTGTTTTGGATTTTTCCAAAAACAATGGGTTACGTTTGTAGAGTACATGCTTCTGGAACTACTGTAAAATTTTCATTCAAATAGGTTCAGTGGTTTTGAAAAAAAGTGTACCTGAGTTTGAAAAATGTCAAGTTACAGAAAACTACATTTAAAGAAAAGTGTGTCATCTCTGAAGCCCTCTTTACCCAGTGTGGCGCAGCACTCCACCATATTTAAATGGGGTAATTTAAAGCCTTAAATATGCCGGTACCCTTACAATGTATATATCATTTTGAAGAAGATTTCTACTTTTTTTAAAGATGAAAAACAAAAAATTTACTTTTTGAACCCAAATCACTACCCTGTCCCCTTGACATAGTTGTTAGCAGAACTCTATGCAGGGTATCAATAGCTTGAAGTTAAGAACGTACGACTGTTGTGGGCGGGAGAAGACGCCCGTAGTTAGCCTTGTCTCAAATATAAACATCCAGTCTCAATAGGACACAAAATAAACATTCCCATTTCCCAGTGCAGCTCCAGTACACAAAATAATTGCCTAACATAATATGTTTCAAGTAAATTATCATGTGCAGTTTTTAACGTTCCGAAATAACCATTTTCCATGTCTAAAAACAAGTACAAATTTTACATACACTGTCATACATAACTACATTTCTACGCAAATTAATTACACCATATATTATGAACACTTATACACTGAAAATAAGTAAATAAACACACGAAGAAATTACTAACTTAAAACACTTCAATGAATACAGTATACTTGTTTACAAATCATTGCACGGAATTACAAGATGCGTTCGCAATGTATCCACAGAACATAATGAAATGAGTATTGTAGGGCGCAAACCCTGGATGGTCATTAGCGCTCATTCCACTGAACAAAATACCTCCTATTTTACTTAAAATTAATCCGAATCTAGAGAAGCTTTCTTCTGCGTCACATGATGTGACAGTTGCATAACGGAAAAATCTGATGTGTTGTACTTACAGGACTTTCTCTACTCTTGTATTAACCATTCTTACACACTTTTATTCCTATATCTTCTTCGTATTAGTCAAGATAAACATTTGCAGAAATAATCACATGCGTTTGTCGAACAGGAATTGGTACACAAACTCATTTGGTATAAGAAGCGTAATGGACTGAGAGCAAGACACCATCGGACTCCAGCACACCGACGTCACCCGTATGTGCACTAGGTTCCATGCATGCCGTCCCTACTCCTTAGAGGGCATTTTACCATTCTTCTCAGCCGGCGCGTACATAACAGGGAAGGGAGCTTTTGGAGCTTTCTATTTTTGTTGTTGGACCAAGTGCAAGTGTATGTTAGGAACCCTAGGAGAAAAACTTAGGTGAAAAATTACATTTTCGATTTTTAAAATATATAATAAAAACATTCTACAGACACCTATGAATCATTTTGGCCAAACATATTTCCGGAACCCCATTTTTACTTTCTCTACTATGTATAGTAAGTAGGGGAAGTATTGTACTGACTCAAAATTTCGATGTCAATATTTCACCAGAGGTATATGTTTTGAGGCTCCCTGAATAATAAAAAAAAAAAAAAAAAAAAAAAAAAAAAAAAAAAAAAAAAAAACATTTTTAGAAAAAGGTCCAGGCGCGTGTGTGTCTACCTCTGAACAGCGTAACTCAAAAACGAAAAGTCGGTGTAAAACCAAGGTTTCATATCTTTCAAGAATGCGACACAAAGATTTTGAAGAAAATTCCTGCACCCTAAACCACCCTCTACATGGACAATTTTTCGAAAATTTTGATTTCCCAAAAAATGGCTCTAACGATTTTGATTAAAATTTCATGTGTTTAAGATATTTTTATGTCGAATGAAATGTATATTTTGAATTATCTGGCTATAGCCTATGTAGTCCTGTTTACTCTTGATGAGTTTTCTATAACTGGTAAACCGTAAGAGATAGAACAAATCTTACTACACAAGAAGTGTAGATCTCGTTAAAACCCGCAAGTTATGACCAAACGCGTTTTTTCATTTTTTTTCTTCATTTTTTGCGAAGTGCACCATTTCGGAATATTCCTAGTTATTTGTGTGAGTTTTGTTATAATTAACTTTTTCTCAAATGGAATGTCGTTATTCATTTTTATCTCTTGGTCATGCAAAGAAAACGGAATTTCAAAGGCTTCATTTAGCGACTTTGACTATCGCTCAAAGCCTACTTTCTTCCCATATTCCCCTTGCACCTACAGGCAAATATGCATTAAGATAATTTCCACAAATGTGTATCTCGACTAACATGAAGGAGATAGAGGAAAAGGAGTTTGTGAGAATAGTTAACACAAGAGTAGAGAAAGTCATGCAACACGTCAGATTTTTAAAAGTCCAGCGTCATGTTTAAATCACCCATGCGCTTCATTTTAACCATACTGGTCCCCCCCCCCCTCAGTTTTGCATTACATTTATTCCTTACATTACAGTCTTGTTCTGATTTGTATGTAAATTTGTGTGTTATTCCAAGATTCGAAAATGCATTTGATGATTGCTTTATTCTTCGCTCACAAAAATAAGTAATGCTGAATAGAAAAGTAATTTTAACAACTTCATAAAAATGTACTTCCCTGCAAATATATAAATACATCAACTTCAAACAAATGCATTAATTTATTTTCAGTTTACTTAAGTATCTAAATACAGTAGTATACATCTCTGAATGTACTTTTTCGCTAATTAAGAGTATTTGATTCTGTTATCTCAGAAACTGCGATAGAACATTGAGCTATTGCACAGTCATTTCTTTATTTATTTATATTAAGTGTGCTAATTTTGAAGTAAACAGATGTAAACTTGAAAAAGAAAATTCAGTCCCAGTGTCCCTTAACTGCAGCTGAGGCGATGTATGCAAATATTGCGAAGATACATCGGGGAAGAAATTGTGGGTATGTGGGAAGTCAATTTGCCATTTGAAAACTAAAACGCTACGCTGCTGCATGTAGGATAAGGTAAACAAATACACACACCTCCTCCTTCTTGCTATGCATACTCTACCTGTGAAAGCCAGTAGAATGCGTCCCGAAGATGCGGGGGTTAAATGAAAATGAGTGTACGGCGCATTTGTATTCGATGAATAGCACTAGCAGCCAAATCTCCTGACGTGTCCACTAGTAGGACACCAGCACGCTAAAGTGGTGCAATGTTTTCTCACCGGTATAGTACGGCTAAAACTCGAGACACAGTATAATGTGCGTACATACGTAGCTCATAATAGAAAGGCAACAAGCTAGGATAAAAGATGACTTTCTTGTTAACCACTACAAAAAAGGAACACTGGTTGTGAACACGTGACTGAGCGCGGCAAGACAAAGGGTTTTCGAGAACGTACAAGAGGCTGGCGTATTTGTAGAAGTTCCAGGAAAGATGAAGTTCGAGAAAGGCTTGTGGTACGTCATACTCGCTATATAAGCAGGCGAGGCGACGACAGAAGAAATAGTAGTAGAGTTAGTTACAGACATAAGTCGTAGCAGCAGCCATTTGTGTGTGTGTGTGTGTGTGTGTGTGTGTGTGTTTGTTTGTGCGGTGCTTGTGTGTACAGTCATCGGGAGAGATACGTCGCCTCGAAGTAAAGCCAGTGAATCAATGTTAGTAGTCCGGATGATTGTGTCGTCAGAGTTAGTTTTGTGAGACAAAAAAAAAAAAGAGCTGAAAGACAGGACATCGTGTGCTAAGGTTACGAGAAGACAACAGCTGTGAGTTGTACTATCACGAAGGGCTCCACACTCAGTAAAAGAGAATGGTGTTGTGCATTCAGTCTTGGAAGAAAATGAAGTGACAAAGAATAACTGGACTGGATTTTGTCATTTTGTGACATTGCTGTCAGGAGTGGGATTTGTCGTATTGTTAGTTGTTACAGTACTGTTAGTCGTCCTAGGGTTTATAAAACTGCGATGGCATTTACCGAAAATGAAACATTCTCCCGAAGTGAAGTGAACTTTGGCAATGCTGCGGTTGCACCGAATTGGGTCTCATCAAAGGTCAGGAGACTTGGGCGCCACAATAGGTGTAGTAGAGGACAACATATTTGAGCTTCGCGTTCACTACATTATACACCCTTCGGTGTTTCTGCACAGGAACACTTGAAGTAGCAGATACAGAAAGGGTCAAAATCAACTCAATAGTAGTCCGTCTAAATAAACATCCGGTCGATGAGAATTCCTATTAAATCGTGGTACGTAGGAATGTGGATATGTGAATTGTTATAATATCCGAGGAACTGGATATGTTAGTTCCTACAATGTTGTACGATGATAAAGTTTCTAAGCAACCTTAATACAGATTAGTGCGGTTTGTTCTTTGTTTAAAATTATAACATTGTAAAACAAGACATTAAAGCTTGGTCAAACACTTTTAACATTGATATATCAAGTTAGTTTTCAATAACGTCTTTATCAAGAAATGGTAATCAAAGGACTGCGACAGCCATTTTCTTATTCCACTCTCAACAAACTGCTTACAACTGTATGTTGGGGCACTTCCATTGAAGACTTAAATAATACAATGACACAAACTATTGAAACACTGTTTAAATACTTTAAGGAAAACAATTTAAAATGTAACATGTCTAAAACAAAGCTAATTCAGTATAATCTAGGTAATTCAAATAATGAATCAAACATGATACAATTATCAGATTACAACATACATTGTGAAAGTAAACAGCCCTTCCTAGGTCTTATAATAGATCAAAAGCTCACATGGTCGGAACACATTCAATATATCAATGGTAAAATCAGTAAATCGTTGTATTTACTTAGGCACTTTTCCAGTCTTCTTGAAGAGAAAGAATTAAAAATGATCTACTATGGTGTCTTATACCCTCATTTGGTGTATGGAATTGAGATTTGGGGTTGCAGTGCAAAAATATATATGGAGAGAATATTGAAACTGCAAAAGAAGGCAATTAGAATAATATATAAATTAAACTATACTGACTCATGTAAGCAATACTTTAGGGAAAAGCAAATCTTTACAGTATTCTCATTATATGTATATAGGGTAGTTATTTATGTATGGAAGAAGGATAATCTAAGGAACAGTGACATACATCACTATAACACTCGAAACAATAGTGATTTTTTCAGAAAGGGTTTTAGAATGAATTGTAGCATTAAAGATCCAAATGTAATGGGAATAATACTGTACAATAAGTTACCAAATTATATTAAACAAGCTAAATCCAATAATGGTTTTAAAAAGGAGCTCAGAAATTACTTAATAAACAAGGCCTTGTATACTATGGATGAATTGTAAATATAGTGATAAGATATTAATTGTAAATGCAAATTGTAGATATGTAATCTGAATAATTGTAATGAAAGTGTACATATGTAATTGAACTGACAATGTCAGAAACTACTTGTAGTCTATTGACAATAAATGCATTTATTATTATTATTATTATTATTATTATTATTATTATTATTATTATTATTATTATTATTATTATTATTATTATTATTATTATTATTATTATTATTATTATTATTATTATTATTATTATTATTATTATTATTATTATTATTATTATTATTATTATTATTATTATTATTATTATTATTATTATTATTATTATTATTATTATTATTATTATTATTATTATTATTATTATTATTATTATTATTATTATTATTATTATTATTATTATTATTATTATTATTATTATTATTATTATTATTATTATTATTATTATTATTATTATTATTATTATTATTATTATTATTATTATTATTATTGTTATTGTTGTTGTTGTTATTATTGTTGTTGTTATTGTTGTTGTTGTTATTGTTATTATTATTATTATTATTATTATTATTATTATTATTATTATTATTATTATTATTATTATTATTATTATTATTATTATTATTATTATTATAAGTTAAAGTCGCTACACAATAAATGTCATTAGTCAGTTGTCCCCACACCTCATCACTATGAAAGTGACGATGTTTTTCAAGCCTCAGGATAAAAAATTAGATGAATTCTGTCACTATATTTCTAACATTTATGCAAGAGTAGAAGGTATTTTCTCGTGATTCTACCGCGTGGAAGGGAAGTCATTACATTAGTTTAAATCAGTGGTAGATCTCGGTATTTGAAACACATTTTGTATCTTACGGTTTTTTGATTCTGACAATTTCCTACGGAAATATTACAGTTTTGTCAAAAACAAGCTGGCAACACTGCAGATTGTGTGGCTGTCACTTTTTCTAGGTAGTGCATAAACAAACTTCCTAACGGTGCGTCTTGAGAACATAAACAGATACCATGCCTTGTCAGTTCATGTTTACTGTGCGAGTGTAGCCCAATCACAAGCGTTAGCTCTCAAAACATTACACGAAAGCGAAAGCGGCCGACCTGTTTACATCCACAAACCAGGTCAATTCTCTGACCAACCTCAACACAACGTTGTCGACATGCTACATGTCTGAAGGAGCTACTCGTAGTATTGCTTTACGTCTTTTAAGTGATTAATTATTTCGAAACCTATGTGATATCCCATAATTACTACTAAAGCTATGTCACAAGTAAGTTACTCTACGCATTTTACAAGTAACAAACTGTTATCTTCGTACCTTCTTGTGGAATTACGTATTTTTTCGAAATCGGCTGATCAAGGAACAAAATAGCATTCGATTGTTTGTTTTGTAATGCTTCTATGAAGCACATATTATAAGGAATGTAATGACTTCACTTTCACTCTGTATTTATTGCCTGTGAAGTTTCCATGCAGACCGTAATGTTCATATTTATCATCACATTTTTAGAGGATTTGCAGAGAACACTAACTACATCCGTAACACGATCCAGTGCAACAAATAACATCTCATTTAGAAAAAAGAAACGGACATTGAGGAAAGAAAAATGTACACAAGAGGCCACAAATGAATGTTCACGTGGATGAATCACAAGATTTGATTATGATAAGAAAGTGTCCTACAGAAATGAAATCAAGACCTTGATATCTTCCTTTTAAAGAATGTTTTAACTAAGAACCGAACAAGATGGCTCCGAAGTAACCCGTGAGACTCGCATTCAAATTTCCTGTCCATCCCGTTCATTCATCCTTCATCCTGTTGGTAATTTCAGGGTCGCAAGTGTTCGGCCAAGGCGTTAGGTTACAGGGATGCGCACAAGAACTCTTTCTGTCCCTCGTTGCCGTGGGATCCAGGTGGAAAGTTGGACCCCGCGCCAAGATCCTCCTGAGTGAGCCCCGGAACCGGAAGACCTAAAGACTTCGAGGTGTCATCAAACATGGGAAACCATAGGGACCTCTGTCAATGTCTGTGCCGTTCGTCTCGATCTGGCTGCCCGGTGTCTCCTCTCGCCTCATCCTTTCTCCCGGGAGCATAGGTACAATAGGCCTGGCTTCAGCTCGAAGTCAGCAAATATCTGTCATATTTGCAAGTAACCTCTAATACCCATATTCAATGAACGGGATTGACATTTGATTACATGGGCATGGACATGAAAAGGAGCTCACTGCTTATTCATATACACATGCACGCGCAAACACATGTTTTCTCTCTTTATGCTTGACCATGCCATAATGCAGCGATTTTGCGCCCTTGTAATGCACCTCATTATGTCCACCTCTTCATAATGATACTGCTAACCACCAATCAAAGGTACACCTGTCCATAACGAATCTGTTAATTCACCAATCAAAGGTGCACCTGTACATAATGAACCTGCTAATCCACCAATCAAAGATGCACTTGTCCATAATGAACTTGCTAATCCACCAATGAAAGTGCACCTATTGATAAGGACACCGCTAACCACCAATCAAAAGTGAAGCTGTTCATAAATACTCTGCTAATCCACCAATCAAAGGTGCACCTGTTCATAATGACACTGCTAACCACCAATCAATGTGCACCTGTTCATAACGATACTGCTAATCCACCAATCAAAGGTTCACCAGTTCATAACGACACTGCTAATCCATCAATGAAGGTGCAGATGTTCATAATGACACCTCTAAACACCAATCATAAGATCCGCATGTAGCAATCAATATTTCGCCATATGCACATATTCCCACGCAGGCGAAAGCGAAACTATGGATTTCCGTTCATGAAATAAAACTTTCTTTTTTCCTTTAGCTGATTATCCTCCCCTTTGTGTAGGACTGACAACCCTTAGGACTTACAAGCCAGTGCCTAGGGTCAGATGCCTGTCGGGGAGCACAGGAACCTATGTACCAGACAGAGTGAAGACCTGGAAGCGGGTGTTCAGCCCAGCATCAGGTATGAGACTGAGGAAGAGGATGATACGAAATGCAGGCGAAATGGATGACTGGAAAGATGATGGCGATTTTGATGGAATAAGTGGCGGGGGAAACCAGATAACCTGGAGAAAACACGCCCAGACGCTGCTTCGTCCACTATGAATACCATACGTGGGTCCCTAGGATCGAATCCGGACCTCCTAGATGATCGGGGAACGGTCTAACCGCTGGGTCACGGCGCCGCCTATAAAATAAAGGTACGCTGTTTATTTAATAATTAATGTTGACATTGTACATAACATTCTAATAAATTTAATTTGTCTTCTCGTTTTTGAAAGCGTACTTTTTAAAGGTTACAGCATACCACTCTCTGTATCATCATGTCAAGGCCGACATACAACAATAAAAGTTGAAAGCGCAACTGTCGATTCTTCTATATATATATATACAATCGATAACAAATACATCACTAAAATGTCGGATACCAGTGACAAAAGCATGCAGCATTGAATAATAAAAACATTTTAAAAATATTTTCGCTACCGCTCGTTTCATACGAGTAAAACATGCATCATAATTGCAGCCATTATGCTTTTATTGCGTAATATACTATTATAATATTAGTATAGATATGTCTTGGGCTGACAATGGGGATCTACCAGCTAATCTCAGACGGAGGAATGTGATCAGTTCTGGTACAGCACGGTTACAGGCGACGATAGTCATGTTTCTCATAGTCTAACATGGAATTCAAAACACGGATCTCTTCACCTCAGGAAGCTGGAATATGGAAGTCATGTTTTGTTATTTTTCGATTATCGCGGTCCACCGCTAGCGATCGATACCAAGCGCTACTTTCGTACTTCTAAGGAAAAACAAGGTACAAATGCCAATGTATTTTGACAAGGAGAATGATCTTCATCTCATGTCATGGCAATGTTCGAGTTCATACCAGAACATGACAAGGTGGAAAGCTCCAGTCTTGCACGCTTCAGTGTGTTTAGAGTAATGAAGTACTCTGAAAGGAGTCAGATTTACATCGTACTATCTATGTTATACGCTTTTAAGGGAACACAGAAGTGATATTTTAGCCTGTTTGGTCATAAAATAGGTTTTTGGATTGTAAAAAATGCACCATACCTTAAGGAATATATCTGCAAAGTATTAATCCCCTAGGGAGGGGAAGCACATATTTTGGATGAAGTGCGCCTCTGCCTCTTCCTCTTAAATGGGCGTGCCCACACCTTCCATTCCATGGAGGCTTGGAATAAATTGTTTTTAAACAAGACTAAGTGTTCCGCTGCCTGCATTCACCACAGCCTAGCTGAAAAAGTTCTCCAATAAATTTCCTTGAGGACAGTGTTTTTCGTTTGTCATTTGTTGATTTCTGTTTACAAGCTGATCGTGTGCATTTGGTCTTACTTTTGAAATAATGTATTATGTTTACGAGGTTATTTGAGCGTAACTATTGATGTTTATGTACATCATGTGCAGAATTAGTTACTTTATTTGTGGAAAATAAAGCTTAAGTTGTGGCAACAGATACTTTGCTTTTATTCCTATAAACAAACCACCAAATTTCGATAAAAGGAAGATCTAACCGCGAAGTTATCGCGTATTTCCGATTACGAGAAATCAGCACGCGTCAGCCCTTTAGCGTCCTAACGTTCATTAAAATTACTTGTTCTTCATTGTTATATAAAATTCTTTCAGGTTTTATTTTCCCAGAATTGCGACTAGCGAGAGCTCTAGTGACCGCCTTGAAGAATTTCTACCTTGAAGGAAGACATCTTTAACACGCACTTAATGGATCTAATATGTCGAGCCGGGTAACGGCAACACCAAAGTTCGCCATGTGTTGCTTGTCGTTCCCGGGGCCCGGGTGAGCACTTCCATTTGAATACATGTATTTAAAGTCTCTCTTCTGGTTATTGTTGCCGTTGTCGGTGGTTGTGAAGCAGTCTTTAGAGATGGCAAATTTCCGGTTTCTATAATAATATCCATCATTTGAATCCAGTTCATATAAATACTAACCTAAGACTAATCTCGGGTTAAATCTCATAATCAGGACTCGGATGTTTATGACCTAAAAATGTTAGAAATATGCCAGCACATATGACCGAAAAAAATAAGAAAATATGACAATATGTAATACCTAATTTTTTGGGGTGCATTTTCGGAATTTTAAAAAATTTAAGGCTGTCTAAATTAACATTATATTGAAAATCTAGTTTAAAAATCTAGCACGCTCAATAATAAATAAACAATATTAATTTTATTGTTGCATTTTGAACTTATTTAATTGCTCAATCCAGAGTTAATAAATGCTACATTTTGAAGGGCGATCAGAAAGAAAAATTACAGTAGCAAATTCCACACTTAAAATTTTCAAAAGAGAACTTACTTTTAGTAGTACGCAACATTGTAACGGGAAAAAGACCTAATATTAGAGACAAGAATTAAGAGATGTGAAAACTCGTCTTTGGAACCACTGCAAGCACACATGCGCAATTGGGATAGAAATATAAAAATATGACAAACATATGAAAATTTAAGAAAAAATATGTCTATAATATGAAAAATCTAATGCGATGCACTCAAATGACTTTCTCTACTCTTTTATTAAACATTCTTACAAACTCTTATCCCTATATCTTCTTCGTGTTAGTTGAGATAAACACTTGCATCGAATTTTTGGGTGGAATACAACCTCTACTTTACTATACGTAATAGCTAAAGTAAAAATATGACAAACATGAAAATTTAAGAAACAATGACTATAATATGAAAAAGACAAGAAAATTACAAAAAGAACGTTGAAAAAACCAAAATATGACTTTATATGACTCATGAGAATTGCATAATTTTAATCACCACTGATAAAATCGTGCATCGCTTATATTTTCCATGAAAAAAAAAAAAAACACACAAACAAAAAGTATGACATGTGATAAATAGAGCCCGGATTTTTATGTAATTACATATTTTAAATCCTGCATAATATTTCAATGAGAAGTAAAAATGTTGGTGAATTACGTCATTTGGGACTCCCTTACAAATTTTTATTTTACATTTTTTTTACATATTTTGCACATTACTACATATTTTGACGATGTTACATAAAACGTACACATTTTCTGGGTTTCGTTACAATTTTATTACTTTTTAAAAAATATTGTAGTCGCATTATAAACTACTGTTTTCACAAGTTTTTTCTGAAAGCAACAAAAATCAATCTGCGGAATAGGATGCAAGTTAAATTAAGAATGCTATAATAAGCGCCTCGCCTCGTTCTGATTGTTGTCCGTTTATAGCAAAGCAGGTGCCGCTCGACAATGTCACGTTTCTCGTAGCGCTTTGGGCATTTACAACAACTGGAGAAATTGATTGTTACCATTGTTACCATTGTCCCGGTAGTCGGCATCTTGTAATATAACAGCTGCGAGGAAACAAAGTGAGCCGCTGGACAACCATCAATATAGCGAGGCGATAATGCTGCAGTTAGTTTCCTGCAAGTCTTAGTAAAATGGCACCAGTTGCGTACTTGCTATCCTACAAGTTGAATTCATGGGTGAAATTAGATAGCGCCTGTACAATCGACGAAAAAGTAATAGTCTGTCAAGCATGCGATAAAACAATTGGCTGTTCCATGGAATCTCAATTGGAATAATATATCAAAAGTGCTCTTCTCACCTACAGTTTTCTCGAAAGCAAGTTCTGTTGACACAAATGCAACAGGAACCGTCCGGAAATGATTGTTTTAAAGACCCGTGCAGTGCAATGATTTCAGCTAATATTCCGTAGCATAAACTTCAATGTCCTCAATTTCGTTCCTTTCTAGAAACATATTGCAAGAAAGTTACTCCTGACGAATCTACTCTGAGGAAAAAGTATCTTCATGTGTGTTATGGAGAAGCACTTGCTCATATGCGGAATGCATTTGGAGACTCCTATATTTGGTTTATCGTCGATGAAGCTACAGATGACATGGGTCGGTACATAACAAATTTAGTAGTAGGAAAACTGGATTCCGAAAGTCCAGCAAACCCATTTCTAATCTGTTGCAAGGTGCTAGAACAAACAAATAATTCTACAATTGCAAGATTTGTAAATGAGGGAAGAAGATTCTGTGGCCAGAGGGGGTGTGTGTGAGGAAAGAGGTTTAATTATATATTCAGATGCCGCAGCGTACTACATGATTAAAGCTGCTATTGCCCTTAAGATTTTCTTCCCGAATGTACCTGCTTGGCCCATGCATTGCAACGTGTTGCTGAAGTAGTAAGAAGTAATTTTCCCTGTGCGAATAAGTGGATATCAGTAACAAGAAGGGTCTTCGAGAAAGCACCGCACAGAATTCAGTGCTATAAAAATCCCCTGTGTGAGATGTAGGTGAAAAATTCAAAGTTGTGCTAAACAGGAATCCAGGATACTCTGCACTTGTGTCCGTGTCGATTTACCAAAACATTTCTCTGCAAATCAGATTCCTATGCTAAAATATGCTCCTGTTACTTCGTGTGACGTGGAGAGAAATTGTTTTTGTTGTTTAACGACGCTGTCAATTGCCAGGATCACATCAGCGTCGCCGGTGTGCCGGAATTTTGTCCCGCAGGAGTTCTTTTACATGCCAGTAAATCTACTGACATGGAGCTGTCGTTTTTAAGCACACTTAAAAACCATCGGCCTGGGCCGGGTTTGAACCCGCGACCTTGGGAACAGTAGGCCAGCGTCTAACCAACTGAGCCACCCAGACCGACTAGTGTGTGACGTGGAGAGAACCTTCTCTGCTTATAAGAACATTTTATCCGATAGGAGACAAACAACGACCCCTGAAAATATTGAAAAGTATATGGTTATTCACTACGTTGAAAGAAGCAAAAGACTCAAAATAAAAATGCCTGGTTCATTGTATGTCAAGAGATAAAAAACTGAAAATGCATCCACATTATAAAAGTTAATTATTTTGAATTGATTGTGTCACTCATTGATAAATTGGTTCAGTATTTCAACATTGCTTTACCGTATAAAATTTAAGTAAAATAATTATTTGAAATGAGTAAGTTTAATAAACATAATCTAAAATACATTTTTTTATTTCGTGATTACCTGCTTGAAAATAAATTTTAGGTAAATTCTGCATAAAACAAAACATTTTCCCTATAGTTAATTCTATATTTAGTAAATTTTAACTCATTGTAATTAATTTATGTACTTATAGACCGATCAAATTACAAAATTCTAGG